>SRLM01000120.1:2815893-2843972 GCA_015708895.1 Populus ilicifolia
CCCCCCCCCCCCCAGTCGTAAAGGAGAAAGCAACATACACGGCTTCGGGGTTTTAATAATGAATTAGTAAAGAGAGTTACGTGGTCTATCTTCTTTGTTCTTTCGTCCATTGTCGATCTCCGTCAATCCAGCCCTCCTGCCCTGGGTGGAGACATTAGTCGGTGATGTAAGCCCTTCTGCCACATCCCACATTGCTGGTGTGTTGCACACGACACGTAGCATATATATATAAGTAGCTATTATTGGTGTCCACGACCAAAATCGCTTGTTTATTTTTGCCTCGCTAATAAACTAGCAATAGTGATTGCCGTAAAAGAGTTGTATATACACAAACACACAGGACAGAAACGTTGTGATATTTTTTTGTAACATCGATCCTTTCATTCATTCTCGTTAACCAACTCTTTCAAGGCAATCTAGGGACAGCACATAACGAGTCAGCAATCCACCAGCCAGCTCATCAGGCATCGAAAAAAGGCTAGCGTAGAGGAAGAAGATTTGAGAAAAATACAAGCAATACGGCTGCTCTGGATCGGGAGGAAGCCAGACGTCGACAAGTCCAGAAAGGAAACTGTCATGCATGTGCAAGTTCTCCAGATCTTTCTTTGCGATCTTCATACCATTTTCTGCATGCTTAGACCTTACTACAGCAACTTTTTGCAATAATCACCGGCTGGTGTTCATCTGCCTATATCACGGGCAAAGAAGTAACCACCTCCTCAAAAAACTTTTCACAATGGGTTTTTCACTAGCAGTGATCACAGGTCAAGACGTGCAGGCTTGATGTCCAGGTCTGGTTAAGAGCTTCATAATTCCTGGAAAAAAACAACTCTTGACTGAAATATAGAACTTTTAGATATTTAAATCAATATGTGTTTGGTAATTAACGAGAAAAATTGTTGAGATTGAGAAAGAATGACCTGTGAAAACAAGTTTTGTTTACCAGTTACCCAAAATATTTATAGAACTTGATTACGTTAGTTCCTCTCGAAAGTTGCATAAAAATTGATCGGTCCATCATTGAATGTAGTGTTTGACATGTTATCAGTGATGTGAGTGATAAATATTAATGACATGTTGGCTAAAAATACATATTGATTGAGAAAGAAGATGCCTGATTGCATAATTCGTGTTTGCACTGCCAACCATTAGTGTCTGCCAACTATCAGCTAGAAAATATAGTGCTAACCTGGTTTGTTCTTCTGGAGAACCTACGAGTGAAAGTATAAAAAGTTAGTGAACATGGGCAATATGTGGAAGTGTATTTTGACTCTTTGTAAGTTGAATAAAGTATATTGGAGAGTGTGCGAGGAGCCGAAAATTCTTTGTGGTGCTGGGTTGGGACCAGAGCCGGCTTAAGTTAAGGATCATTTGGGCAATGGCCCAAGGCCCCCAGTAAGAAAAGGCTCTAAAAATAAATAAGATATATTTGTTAATTATATTTTATGGAAAAAATATTGCACCCACTTAATAAAAAAATTCAAATATGAAATAAAGATTATACAATATATATAAAAATAGGGCTGGTATCAATATGCCCAACACCAACGGAATGAATGCCTTCTGATTTGCTTCCTCTAAATTGGCTTTGATTTAATGAAATTGAAAGTAATTCAGGTCGGATGTATGAGTTCCCATATATTATAAACGCAAATTAAAAATAAAATAAAATAATTTAAATTTTTTAAAAATAAATATAAATTTTTTTAGAAATTTATTACTTCAACATCTAATTTTTTTTAACTTGTAATAATTATTTAAAAACATAATTATTACAAACTATAAGACTTGAAATTATCCAATTTTTAAAAATAATTTATACAAATAACCAGTAATATTACAATAATTTATACAAATATCTTCAAAAATTTTATTTAAGAGAAAGAGTTTGTTATCCTTAAAGTGTTAGCTTTTTATTCTATGATTTATATAATTTTTTTTTCCTGCCTGATAGATAACTTCTTCAAAAATAATAGGGATAACTTTATATTTTTAAAATTTTTATAAATGATAAAATATCTATTTTCTCTTTAAATAATATCTATATATTATTTAAGCATAATTTTAAAATTTTAATTAATAAAAGTTTCTTCTTTATTATTCCAGGACTAGAATTGTAATCCATTACTTAAATATATTATACTATTTAATTTCTAAAATTATTTTCAACAAAGCCATACTTTATTAATTATCTTACTTTATTGTTTTACTAATGATTTTTATTGTGTGTTATTCATTAAGTTTTTAATATGATAGCCAAAATAAAAATTATAATTTTATATAAATAGAATTAAATAATTTAATTTGTTATTAATTCATTTATATTTGAAGATTAGATGCATCGTCTAGTAATATATAATGATCCTTAAATATTAAAAAAAATCATAAATAATTTAACTTAATTTTTTAAAGACCAGTTTTTTAATGTAATTATTATCTTTTTATTAATAATATTTCAATTTAGATATTTTAATATAGAGTGTATTTGTTAAGTCAAATCATATTTATTTGTAATATTACAATAATTGATAATTTAAATAAAATTTATTAATATAATATAATATAATTATTAAAAATAAATAAAAGCTTTATTAATAATAAATATATATTTATATGAACACAATAATACTATATATAATCAATTAATTAGCTACAAGAAATATTAAAATATCAATTTTATTCATTCGCTGACTAAATTGAGAAGTTGTATTACAAGGAGAGGAAAAAAGTCTGGTAAAACCTAAGTCTCTAGAGATTTTTAAAAAGTTTTATTTTTTATTTTAAATTAATTTTATTAGTTTTAATATTATTTTAATGTGTTGATATTAAAAATAATTTTTTAAAAATAAAAAATTATTTTAATATATTTTAAAGAAAAAATGCATTAGCTAAATACTTGTTAAAGACAAGTAGGTGTTATTGTTAACCATTAAGGACACAAGTAGGTGTTATTGTTATCAATTTCTAAACAAAGACAAAACAACTTGTTGTAATTAAAATTAGCTAGATAGTAGTTAAAGTACATGGGTTATACTACAGCTAAAATTCCAAATCAATTTTGAATACAAAACAAAAGGCACATGTCTTAAAAATATATATTTTTTTACCGTAGAATTTATATATTAACTGAGGAATGAAAAGATAGAGTTAAATTAAAATAAGATAAATCAAATAAAATAAAATTATCAACACGAATTATGGACTCCAGGAAAAAAAATCATAAAATTGATAATGAATGTGAATTGTGTTCCCTGATCTTTAAACCATTCAGTTTTTAATCTTGTCTATACATAATTCCAAAAGCAACAACATGCAAATAACATAGGCCAAAACAAAAGCATGAAAACAACATTTGCAAGTGAAAAAGAAAGAAAGAATAACAATAATTAAAGTGATCATCCTGTAAAATTCAAAGGAAAAAACACGAAGAGGAAGTTGTGAGAGCATAAATACAGCTCCAACTATATGAAGTTTTTTAATTTCTTTGTAAGTTAATTAATAATTAATTGATAATACGATTGATCGCTTGAGGCAAAGTTTATATTTTAGATAATTGATTAATTTAAACTTTCCCTCATTTATTAGTTCTAATAATTCAATTCGGTTTTTAGATGGTTTGTAAGCTAAGATGATTAATAACCCGTACTTATAAAATATTTTTTTAATAAATTTTAGGATTTTTTAATATTTAAAAAATTATATTTAAAAAAAAATAATGATATTTTAGAAAGAAAATCTAAAAATAAAAATAGAGAATAAAGATTCAGAACTTTGAGTTTAAAGAATTAGCGGGGTATTATATAGCCTATGAATATTGTTTTTTAATGAAGAGGAGAAGCTAAAATATAATTTTTTTATAGCATTAACGAGGGGAAAAATATTCCTTATAAAAATATTAGTAAGAGAGAATGTTCATAATATATGTATTGGTGAGGGATGTTATCCTTTACACCAACATTGATGCGATGCAAATATACATTTACTAAATTTTTTATACATTAGTACTTAAATAATATTAATATTAATAAAAATATGATAAATTCTTAGAGAATTTATACACACATAAAAGTGCAAAAATGATATAATTTAAAATATAGATGAGTGTATGGGAGTTAAGCTTTTTTTCTAGATTGGGCTTGCGAGGGCTACACTTTTTCCTTAGGCTAAGCTCATGGTGTTAAACTATTTTTCTAAGTTGAGCTCATTAAAACTAGGCTCTTCTATTAAGATGACCTTATGGTATTGCGTTTTTTTTCTTAGTTGAGCCTATAAAAACTGAATTATTTATTAAAACAGAGCTATTTTCAAGATTAAGCCTATAATATTTGGTTTTTCTTTTGAGTTAAGTCTAGACACGTTACCTGAGACCATAATTTTTTAGGCCTTCAAGGTTTTTCTTTAGTCCTACCATTAATATATATGTCTATCAAATAATAAGTTAAAGGGTACGAGGAATTCACTATTCACCCATACCTAGGATTACAACATTCTTTTCTTCCTTTTTTTTCTTTTTTCTTTATTTTTTAGCACTTCTCCCCCCCTTTTTTTTTAAATTATCTTTATTGATTTTATTTTTTTAATACTGAGCTGGTTATAATTTAATTTTGTAATAAAGCTTAATCATGTGGGGAAAGTATTATAGTTTTTTCTCACAAAATATCGTGGATTGCTTTAATATCTCTCTATGATTTTTTTTTCTTATGATTTTCTCAAAAACAATTGTTAGTTTTATTTTTTTTAATATTAAACTAGTTTAAAATTACAATTATAAGTCATTACAAATAAGGTTAAATCATTGAGGAAAGTATTGTAGCTTTCATCACAAAATACTATTAATTACTATAGTGTTTTCAACATTTTTTTTGTGTTTTTTATATTTTTTTAAATTATCTCTATCAATTTTATTTTTTAAATTGTGAACTGATTGAGAATTTAACTTTGTAATTTTTTTCGTTTAAAACATTGAATTGCTGCAATGTTTTTTTCAAAACTATATTTATCTTTTTTTTTTTAATATTGAGTTGGTTAATAATTATAATTACTATAAAACTAGATAAAATGAAGAAAATGTTCTTGCTTTCCTCACAAAACACTGTGAATTGCCACAATATTTTTCTAAATTATTATTTTATTATTTTTTTAAAATTATCTCTGTTAATTTTATTTGAGAAAACACTATAGTTTTCCTCATAAAACATTGTCAATGGCTACAACATTTTTCTTTAAAGGTTTTTTTCCTTCCAAAATTATATTTGTCTATTTTTCTTTTAATATTACATTGGAAGAGAATTTAGCTTCATATTGTTTTTGCTTTTTATTAATAGAAAAGCTAAATTATATGGTGAAAGCATGTACTTTCCTTATAAAATATCATGGATTACCACAAATCATTTTTTTCCATCTCTAAGTTTTTGATCGACCACATAACTTTTTTTTCATCATAAAATATTAGCTTCATCATACTTTTAGTTTCTATTATTTATTTAGCATTATTTCATAATTATAATAGCTATAGTAGCGTGCGAGAAAGCCATCTTGTCACTTATATACAAGGTTACATACATAAGAACTTTTAATAAGTAGGTCAATAATGAAGAATAAGAGTCTCAAAATAAAGAAAAGGTCTGATAATCATACATTTGCCAAAACAACTTATTCATCATATTGAATTAGTAAAGGCGTTGATATTTTTGTAATCTCGTTATTGTACTATTGCTAAGTTACGAACATACTAGATTATTATGGAATATATACTTTGACATATCAAAAGTTATAAAAGTGTTCACTCATTGGTTGTATTAAGGGAAGGGATTGAATATTAATGTAGAAAAAATAAAATAAAATAAAATTATTATAGAATGTATATATCTAAATAGGAAATTAATGCAAGATTATTCCAATATTGTAATCCATATAGTTACTGTCTTGTTCTACTGACACGACTAAAAGATTGATGTCTTCTTCCAAGTGCAGGAATGTTGAAGTAATAAATAATAAGGCAAGATTAGAGTCGAACCATAAAGAGGTTAATTGTATAAATTATAAATAACAGCAATACAACAATAACAACTAGAATAGTAGTAGTAGTAGTAATAGCAGCAGTAACATTAGTAGTTGTAGTAATGATAATAACAATACTAATAATAATATTAGTAATAGTAGTAGTAATAATAACAATAATAAATACTAATAAGAATAATAATAGTAATAGTAATAATAATAAAAAAAGTTAATAAGAACTTTAAGATGGAAGATCAATATAAGGTGATTAGTACTTAAAAGTGTATTTTTATCAAGACTTTATATCATCATTTTTGCACTTGAAGTATCAATAACTCCTTAACTAGAGTATGTTTATAATAACAAGTCTAATAATATAAGATACATTTATTTTATGATAAATCCTCATTTTAAATACAGGTATTCTCATAATTCAAAGGATTGGTTGTTGTGATTAACTATTGGAAGTGAAAGGACAAGGAAAAGGTTAAGCTTACGAAGGAGATGCTGATTCACTACAAATTCAAACACTATTCAGTCATCAAGTCATATTTAGACCTATAGATCTTGGATTTCATATTAATTTATATGACTGAAAAGATAAGAAATTGGCCTACAACTTTCATGTGTATGGAAAGACCTAAATTTTCCATTTTCAAATTCAAAGTTTGGTCATAAAAGAGAAGTTCGAATTTGTCTTACAATCCAACCCAAACACTACTCAGAGTTTTACCCATAACTGAAGTTCTAAAAGTCCAAATGATTTGAAATTTGGTGGGTGAAAGAAAAAAATAATTTCCAATAACATTCATGAAGAGAACCAGCTCAAATTTGGATGGTAGAAATGATATTTCAGCTAGACAAGAGCATAAGGGCTATCCACCATGTCCACCAACAGCACTACTCAGCATTTTAGACATATCTCGAGCTGTAGTGCTCTAAATGATTTGAAATTTAATGGGTGGAAGAAAAAGATAATTTCTAACAACTTTTATACGAAACACTTTGCCAAATTCTAATTGCATCAATGTTAATTTAGCCATACGAAGTGCTTGAGTGATGTTGTCTACCGAGTCCACTAATCAATAGTTGACCACTATATCAATTATCAATTACCACATGAATAGTTTCAAATTTTAGCCTATAAAAGAGGCATTTGCCATTTATTTGAACATCTTGTTTTTCATATCAAGATCATGTTCTTGCTCTCTCTCTTTATATTTTTGTGATGCTTAAGTTTTGATTTCATTAATCTCTTATTCATGCTTTCATTTCTTTTACTATGCTTAGTTAACTTATATCATGTTTATGTTCTTGCATTATTTCTAGATAAATTAATTATGTTAAGGTGAAAAGGTTTCACTTATCGTGTTAGGATAAGTATAATATAAATTCAATATGGACTTCAATGCTTATATTCTAAACAAATTGCTATTAACATATCTTATCATTTTTATCTTATTAATTCTTAATACCTTACTTATTAAATGGTTAATCTAGATTTGTGTTGTATAAAACTTGGTACATCAAATACTTGATCCTACATAGTCTTCAACCGACATCGTTATTATGAGAGAAACTTAATTTGATGTCAACATAAGTTAACATCATGAATACTTGATAAAATTTATAAGTATGGTGTTATATAAATAAGATGATTACTATGATCATATTGATAATTAATAAAGAGTTTATATCTTATTTATTTTTAATACTATTAGTGTATCCTCTAACCTTGACATTTATTTTTATCATTGTATAATCTTTACATTAATCTTATATCTCAAAGTCCTCTTTAACTTATCTTCACCACCAGCATCATTTTTTTTATTGTTCTTATTATTGCTGTTGTTTTTATTTAGAATTTATATAGTTAACATCCTTGTGGTTCGACCCCGGTTTTCCTGGGTTATTTATTACTTTGACACTCTTGTACTTGAGATAATACATCAACTCTTTGATCGTGTCATAAGGGTTTAACAATGATAACAATAAATGTTAAAGTTAGAGAATACACTAATGGTATTTCAAATAAATATAGTATAAACTATTTTTATTCAAATGGAAACCACATACAAAAAAGGTTCCTAAATTGTTAATATAATTATATTAGTTATCTTATTTGAATAATGTTAATACTTGTAAATGTTGTCAGGCATTCATAATTATAATTTATATTAAAAACAAATCAAGTTTCTTTAAAAGCACAGATGTCGGTTATACCATATGGTTTATGATATGAAAGTGCCAAATATTTGTTGTACCAAGTGTTATAAAGCATAAATCTAGATTAGTCATTTAACAAACAAAGTATTAAAGAGTGAACAAGATAACAAATACAAAACATGTTAGTATCAAACATTAAAGTCCATGTTAAGTTTACACTATACTTATTCTTATATCATTAGTGTAACATTTTCATCTTGACATGATAAACTTAGTTAAACATAATAAAAGAGAGAAACATAAATAAACAATATAAGAATATAAACAAGATAAAAGGTGACTAAGAAAAACAAATGAATTGAAAGGCATAAACAAGATATTAATGAAAACAAAACTTAATCATTACAAAAATACAAAGAGAGAAAGCAAGAGCATGATATTGATTTGGAAATAAAGAAGCCTAAATGCATGAAAAATGCCTCCTTTTATAGGCCAAAATTGAAAACTATTAATTTGATGACTAATTGATGAGTGGGTGACCAACTGTTGACTTGATGACAATCTTTATCTTCTTTTGTCTGCCCAAAACATTATTGATAACGTCATAATTGGAATCACTTGAAAACATGAAAGTTCTAGCAAATTGTCTCAACTTTTTAGGAACAAAAATTGAGGTCATTTGGATTTTTAGAGCTCCATATATGGGTCAAACACTGAACAGTATTCAGGCTGTAAGATAACTTCAGACTTTTTCATTGTTGTTATAATTTAAACTTAAAAATGATATTTTTAAATTTAGACTCATGAAATTTGTAGGCATATATCTTACCTTTTCATCCATATAAAGTAGACCTAAATTCAAGATCTGCAGCTCCAGATATGACTCAATTACTGAATAGTATTCTAATTTGTACTACACTAGTATATCTTTTCTAAGTTTGGTCATCTCCGTGTCTTTTCAATTTCAATTTTTAAACTCATCAATCGATCCTTTTATTTATATGATGGGCATTTACCATAAATTAAAGGTATCTTATATTATTAGATATGTTATTATAAAACATGCTTTAGTTAAGAAGTTATTCATACTTCAAGTGCAAAATAATAATATAAAATCTTAATAAAAATACACTTTTAAGTACTAATCACACCTCTCAACTAGTTTATTACTAGTCCTTAGTAATTAAAGCATTAAAATAGAAAAATAATTTGAAAATTCCACGAAGCAAGGTATTTATCATTCAACTTCCATTAATCTATTTAGATAAACAAACTCTCATTAAATTTATATATCTACTCAATACCTCTTAAACAAAATATTAATAAACCTTTTTTTTATGCTTAATATATCAATATATAGTTATAGAGCTTTACTTGGAAGAATTTTTTTTTTGTTATAGTATTTAAGGTTAACTTCCTTAGGATGAATTTTTTATGTTTTTTTTTAAATACACACACACACATGTAACTTAAAACAAAATGCAACTTTAATCCATGTAATAAGATTTCAACTAATGACTCCCAAACTAGTTGTTCTTAGGGTATTAGGTGTTGAGACAAGCGTTGAGTCAATAGCTCTTAAGTTAGTTGATTTTAGGGTATTAGGTGTTAAAACACCCCTTTGAGCTTAAGTACTAAGGTTAGAAAGACTATGAAACCAAACTTATTTATATTTTTATTATCATTATTTTTTTTGCCCTTTGTTTTTTGTTTTGTTTTTCAAATTATATACTATCTATTTTTCTTAGTTGTTACCTTTAACAAAAGAACATAAATAATATAATAATCCAATATGCAACCTATAATCATATGTTAAAGTGTGTGTATGTGTGTGAATAAGGTTTAAGAATACATGTTAAATTAGTATATGAGTAGAATTAAGTGATAACAACGCGAGAGTTTATAAACCTAAATATTTAAAGAAGTATTATAATAGACCTCATTAAGAATGATTAATAAGATACATCTTAAGAGTCAATTTAACAAAAGAGCTTATTAACTTTGTCATCCTAGTAATAACAATTTTGTATATACTTTATGAAATAGAAAACATAGTTAGTTAATTTTTTTTTATCAATTACTACCCTCTCCTCCTAACTAAAACGAGACATTATCTTCAATATCCTAATATAGAAATATAAAGTATAGAAGACATCATCTGAAATAACAAGTACTGACAAATCTGAAACATACTTAAATAAATATAAAAAATAACAAAACACTAATATTATGTTATATTAATAAAACCAAAAGATAGAAATTTTTAGAAATTGAGACTAAAATCATAGTTGTGATTGTGGTTCACACCTTCTCTTATTTTTGCATATAATAACAGCTTAAACGTCCTTTATGGGTCGGGGATAAGCTTTCTATCTAGTTTTCTTAAAAACTAATAAATAGGGTCCTTTTTAGTTAGAATTTCAAGACTAAATTGATCATGTTCTTAATGAAAATAGGGTTATAAATCATAAATTGCACGATGCACATCTTCACTAAAATATGTCTCAAGAGTTAATGAAAGATTATCTAAAGATTCCTTATGTTTTGAAATAAATCCTGACTTTTGATAATTTTCTCAAGCTTTGCAGAATGCATGTGAGTTCTTGAACATGATGGGCCAATAAAATCCATTTTGAAAGTTTTTTGTAGCTGTTTTCTTTGATAAGAAATGACTCTCACATGCATCAAAATGATAAAATTTAATGATACTACTTCTCTCATTATCAGGAATATGATTAGTACTTAAAAATATATTTTTATCAAGGTTTTGTATCATCACTTTGCACTTGAAGTATCAATAATTCCTTAACTAAAACATATTTTATAATAACATATCTAATAATATAAGATACCTTTCATTTATGGTAAATGTTCATTTTAAATGTAGGGTTATCACATAAATAAAAGAATTAATTGATGAATTTAAGAACTAAAATTGAAAGTACAAAAAGATAGCTAAACTTAGAAAAAAAAATGCTAGTGCAGTCCAAAGCGGAACACTATTCGGTAATTGGGTCATATCTGAAGCTGCAGATCTCGGACTTAACTCTACTTTATATAGATGAAAATGTAAGACATGGGCCTACACTGTTTAGCCCAAATGCATTTACAAGTATTAGCATTAATCAAATAAGATAACTAATGTAATCATGTTAATAATTTATAATCTGATTTGAACCTCTTTTGTATGTGGTTTTTAATTGAATAATAAGAGTTTATACTATATTTATCTGACATACCATTAATGAATCCTCTAACCTTGACATTCGTTATTTTCATTGTCTAATCCTTATATTGATCTTCCATCTTAAAGTTCTCATCAACTTCTTTATGATTATTATTATTATTAGTACTACTACTACTACTATTATTAATACTACTACTACTACTATTATTATTATTAATACTACTACTACTACTATTATTGGTGTTGTTGTGATTGTTATTTATAATTATTGTTTTTAATTTATACAATTAACCTCCCTGTGGTTTGACCCTGGTCTTGTCGGGTTATTTATTACTTTGACACTCTTACACTTGGGAGAAGATATTAATCTTTTGGTCATATCACTTCCACCTGGGTATTTCTCTCTCCTTTCATTATCCTCTTGCCTTGTCCGATGCAGATAAATATGTTATTTAGCATGATGTTATATGTGATGAGATCAAGGTATTGCATTCCAATCATACTTAATCTCTAGTATCCTTTCATCCTTTAATGAATGTTGTTAGTAGCTGATGGGTGTATTGAATCAAACATTGAGTTGATGGCATTATCGAACATTATAAAACATATTTAGTTGCTAGAGGTTTTACTTGGCAAGAAAGCATTGATTGTTCTAGAACTTTTAGACTAATTATTAAGCAGATCACAGCTAGATTAGTCTTCTCCATTGCGGTTTCATATAATTGAAAGATTCATCAGCTCTATATTCATAAATTACACAAGTCACCGTATAATTTAAAATATGTATCAAAGGAATGGTATATTCATCTAACTGATTTTTTGCTCTTTATTTGTTTTCTTACCTCTAAAGTTAACACCTCCCTGTTTATCTTATCTGATGGTTTTAATATCTTTCATCTCTTGGTGTATGTTGATGATATTCTGTTTTCAGGTAACAACTCTATTATGCTTCATCACCTAATAAAGTTCGTTACTTTTTAGGTATTGAAGTTCAGTCTAAGGGTATGAGTCTAATGTTGTGCCAATACAAATATATTTTTGACATCCTCACTCGAGCTGGTATGACTTCTTGCAAACTCGTTGATACTTCAGTCTCTCCTTTAAACATTATTTTATTGTTGAATCATCCATTCTCTAATCCCACATGATTTCGTCAAATTGTGGGTGCTCTTTAGTACCTCACCTTTACCCTCCTAGATATTTGCTTTGCTATTAACTGAGTCTGTAAGTTTATGCATGCTTCTATAGATTCCCATTGGGCTACCATTAAACGCATTTTACGCTACCTTAAAGGTATGACATTTTATGATTTTCATATCATTAGAGGTTTATTTTTTGCTCTACATGGTTTTACAGATGCATATTGGGTTGGTAGTATTGATGATCGCAAATCTATAGGTGACTACCTTATTTTCTTTAGTTAAAGACCATTTTCATGGAAATTTGACAAGCAACGCACATTTACTCACTACTCTACTGAGGTTGAGTATAAAGTCTTAGCAGATGGTACTGTTGAGGTCATATGACTTCAATATTTATTAACAAATCTACAGTTCTCTCTGTCTCTGCTCCTATCATTTAGTGTGATAATCTTGGCGCGACCTATCTCTCAATGAATTCTATTTTCTATACTTGTACTAAGTATGTTGAGGTTGATTATTACTTTGTCTGCAACCGAGTTATGGAAAAAATAATTCAGATTCATTTTATTCCCTCTCAAGATAAGCTTGTCAATGTCTTCACCAAACCACTTTTCATTGTGTTTTTTACTGCTTTCAAGTTTAAGTTTTGAATTGATCCTTCACATTTAGCTTGAAGGGGCATACTATAGATTGTATAACATATATATCACTGAATAAAAAATTAATATATAATTATTTTAATATTGTAATTCCTATAATTATTGTCATGCTATATATATAGGATATATACAGGAAAGATTGGCTAAGCCACAACCTAAAATTATTCTCAACTAAAATTAATGATAATATAAGAGAGAGGGCATATAAAGCAATATTACCAATTGCTAGGTCAAACATTTTTTTACTGAAACACAGAGATGCTACAAAATACAGGTTAAATTTTATGAAGAGGCACGGGGGGCGCAATGTTACGAGGCAGCCTTCCAGCTGTTTTAACAGAGGGATGGGGATGAGATAAACCTGGAAGACCCCAACTAGTGGAAAGGATAATATTCGGATACAGATTCAGATCATCCATAATCTTGATTCTATCAATAATATGAGCATACACTTTGGCAATCCTGCTGCTTGGGCTTGGCTTTAGGATCACAGGCAATGCCTTGAAAGTAAGTTTCCTGGAGCGGGATAAGCGTAGACCCTTTACTCTTCCATTCATTTTCTTCACCCAACAATGCCTTCTCCTTGGCCTTGCTATTAGCTTTTCATGATATTGCTCCTCGTCATTGCTGAGCTTCTCGTAGCGGAACCTCGAGTGCATTCCAGCAACAGCTTCGAATCCCATCTACAGCATTAATCAGGAATGCAATCTTGGACTAAATAACCTATACGAACAGGAACTGGATGTTTTGATGAAGTATCAAATACTTGTATGCCTGTATAATGATATATATGAAGGAGGCAGAGCATTTAGAGAGTGAATTGGAAGCAGGAAATATTGGATGTATCTAAAAGAGTAATTGGGTACATGCAGAATCTGGTTACTTAATAACAATAAGGACAAAGTTTGCAATGCATAGCATTATTAAGGTGATGAAGACCTGCATTTTGATTCTTAAAACACATGGCTAGTATCATATTTTTAACCCGATATGCTGCGGTTGAGCTGGAGAAACGAAGCTTTTAAACAAATGGACGAACATAAAGGACATAAACTAGTATAATTGGGTGATTGTTCGAAACACGCGCGCGCGCGCGCACTGCAAATTTGTGTGATTAGTAATAAGTGGTTGAAGAGAGCTGAGGAAAGGAATATTGGAATTGGCCATGCATGTGCAATAATGGATGCCCCACCCATGTTACTTGTTAGGATACAAAATCAAAGCCAATCATTTGGTAAAAGCAAAGCAAGGGAATGCACGTGGTCTCACTAATTAGGTAACCAAAAGGAAATCTACAAGTTGGTCTATTCTTTTTGACAGAGATTGATCATTAGTCAGTCAAGATGAGCCGTTTGTCTACCTTGTACCTTATCGAACAAAACAGCGGCTGTCTCTGTGCTGAGCTCCTCCTCCTTTTTATTTCCTTTTCTACTGAATAACTACAACTGGCGTCCATTTGTTTAGATTATCCAGCTGCTTCTTCAAAAACGATCTAGCTAATCCTTGTATTGAATTTGAACTTTTTTTTGTTGGGCCTGAGAGATTGTATAATTTATGGGCAAGGAAGGCCCGTTCAACTGATGAAACCATTTTCAATCTTCATTGCTGTCGGTGTTGCAGGAAAAGACCACATTGCGCACCCTCCTGCGCATTGATAAGGTTCTGCCGTCTGCGTCTTTTAAAACTCCACTCTTCAGACCAGGTAGGCCATTACTTGTGACATCGTACAAGATAATTAACGGTCTTTCCTTCTGTAAATGGAGGAAGTTTCCTTTCCCAAAAAATCCCCTTGTCCTCAAGGACCAACTCTAGATAAATGCTTTCTTCGGCTCTTGCATTTTTCATTTCTTCTTGAATTGGTGGTAGACATCTTAATTTCTTCTGTGAGAATTTGATCCTAACATGTCTTCACGAGTAATACAAATCCTCGAGATCTTACAAGCCAAAAAGGGTTATCATCTTGCCTAGGTCCTGGTATGTAAAGTTCATTATGTTTGCAAGAATCCTTCACCTTCCGCGTATGATCAGAGGCTTGCTTCCTCTCCAAACTACATCGTAGAAAATGAGGGGAGGAAGGAACTCTTTGTCGTTATATATATGTATACACACACACACACACCTGCGCGCCCGCGCTAGTTGTATTGGTGTTTCGAACTCCAATGAGGTTGGGCTCCGTGTCATTTTGAAAACTTATATTATAGGTTATGAGGTATAAGAAGATGCGTGTGTGCAAACTCATAAAATCATTTTCAAGGGCACTTGTTTACTGAAAAATAGTATTTTTTTAATAAAATATTGATTTTTATGGAAAGTAAATTCTAAAAAAATAGATTTTTTATGATTGATAATTTTATAAAATAATAACATGAAAATATTTTATAGTGTTGGATAATGCAATAAAAAATAAGCTAAAAATAATATTTTAATATTTAATTCCTTTTCATGTCCAATATAAAAAATAAAAAAAATTAAAGAATGATGAAATTAAAAAGAAATCTAGTTTCATAAATTATTTCATATAAAACAAATAGCAATAAAAAATGGGATCAAATCTAATAGATAAAAAAGTTAAAAAATAATAATATTGAAAAGAAAATTCAGTTTCATATATTATTTCAATTAAAATAAAAAAATAAATACTAAGTTTGATAGATAAAAAGTTTTAATTAATAAAATGATGAGAAAAAATAAATAATAAAAAAAATAAAGACTAAAGTTGATATAAAAATCAAAACCAAATTCAAATTTTAAAGGAAAAAATTAAAATAAATAAATAAATAAAATATTCTAAATAAAATATATAATAGTCATAAGATTGAAGACTAAATTCAATATAACTAACAAATAATATGATTTTTTTATTTTTTTACAATTTATAAAAAGTATATTCTTCCCCATATAAAATAAAAATAGTTTTCTAAAAAGGAAGATAAATTTTTCTCTAATTAAAAAATATTTTTTATTAATTAATTTTTTTAATAGTAAATAAAAAAGAAAAGATTTGAAAAATAATTTAGTTGGTATTTTTAATAGCAAACAAGCTAAAAAATATTTTTTTTAAATTACTTAAATAGTATTTAAAATCATTATGTTTAAATATGTTTGTTTGTATTTAGAATAGTAGTTTCTATACTATAATTCCAACTTGTATATGTTATTGATCTTAAAACAAACAAACTATATAATTAATTTAATTAATTTTGTATAACTAATTAATTTTTTAATTATAATAATTTGATTTATTTATTTTTAGTTAAAATGATTAGTAGTTAGTATTTGGTAAGTCAAAGTAGTTGATATCTGGTAAGTTGGGGTGGTTAAAAGTTGATACTTACATAAATTGTTTTTTGATAAATATAAAGATTTTCATATATTTAAGTAAATATTTTTATAAATAGAGAAAATATAATTATATTTTAGAGAGACAAATTATAAAAATATAAGTCTTAAAAATATTTAAAATAAAAAAGATTAGAAATTTTAAACTTCAAGGATTTATAGACTATTTATAACCTATAAGTTTTATCTTTTTATAAAAATAAAAGATTTAAGTGTTATTTTTATCCATATGATACTTTAAGATATATTTCACTTAAAATAATATATATTAAATTAATATGAAAAATCTATATAAAAATCTCAAAAAATTACTAAAAAATAAAAAATATTGCGATCAGATGAGTTATCTAGACTCGTTAGAAACATAAAAAGAACACAGGGACGCTGCTTGAGTCCATGGTCGCCAGGCTCAAGCATGGAGCTTGACCCCAAAAGGCACACGGTCTCAGATGCATCCCCGAGCTCATAAAAATACTGGGCGAGTACACAACAGCATCAGGGTGAATGCCCAACACCCAACTAGGCATGCTCCCAGTGAGGTGCTAGGCTTGTCATGCCTTGTGTGCCTAGACACCAACTTGAGCATGTTTCTCTTGGCTAGGTAACATGAGTGAGAGTTTTTTTTTATAGATTTTTTGGGTGTTAAATTTCAGTTTATACGGAGGAATATGCAATTAGCAGCATTTTAATTAACCAAGATTACTATCAATGTTTAGTACTTGAATTGATCATCAATTATGGAAAATTAAAAGGCATCAGCATCCAATGCATCATTGATCACCAACCCTTAATCTTGTTACTAATTGCGCATGCATGCATTTTATATATTATTTTTTCTTAATTTCCCACTTCAGATTAATGGACTTAATTTCATAAACAAAAATAGAATAAAAGTGCACAGATTAATTAAACTGGTAATTTCTTCTTCTTTAAAAAAATTAAGCAATCAGCGAGCACTCCCAGCCCCACATGTGCACGCTTGTGTGAGATCTAAAACTCACTTTATTAATTAGGTGGATGCATAATGGCAGTGCAACCATTTGATTTGATTTGATTTGATTTTTTGACGATGAAGGCCAACTAATTAATGAAGTGCTAGATTGATTGGTGGGTATATAATATAATTATGCAATTCTCACATGTTTTACATAGAGCTTCAAGGATCATTTGCGTGTTTAATCTTTTTTGTTTTTATTTATGCGGGTTGCCTGAGCCAAGTATCCCAGCTAATTTTATAAATTATAAAGTTAATGATTAGTTAAGTTTTCAATAAATATCAATATAATGTTGTACTGTTTATTACATTAGTCAGTAATAAACTAGGTAACTAGCAGCGGGTCGAGGGTTTAGCAACACCCATGCATGTACATCAACAGAATCCCATTCATACAAGCTTGCTTAATAAAATAATTGATGTCTTATTTTTTCAGCCATTGATTATTTGCAAAAGTTGGGTACAGCTAAAGAGGATGGCAAATAACAAGATGGATGAGAATTGCCGTGAATGAAAGCATAGGGGAGGCCAGGATAATGGCACTGAGAACAAGTCGTTGGGAGATGGCGTTTCCTGAATTGATGATCACGAATCCCAATATCAAGATGCACAAATGGGGACCCAAAAAATGATAGTATATTATAAAAAATTGGTGGTCTTTGTTTCCAAGTGAACAGTAAGACAAAAGGAACCGATGGATGACTTTCTACTGTGCTTTTGTTTCCAATTTCGAACTTCACAAGACGCGAATTCAAAGTTCAATTATGTTAATGTATAAACAGACTGCCGCTTGCCCAAAGCTAAATGATGAGTGATATATTTGTGAAGAATTATATAAGCGTAGGGGATGCATCCTTTTTTAGCTTGATTAATCTGGGATTGCTCACCTTCATTACATAAATATAATATTCACCAGAGAAGACGAATGAATAGTATTTCATGACTCTATAAGACACGGAAGAATCGCTGAATATTATCTATGCGCGCAGCATCGGATTCTCCAATTGCATGAATAGAAGTGTTTCATTACTCTAATAACTCATTCCAAGTACCGCTGCAGCCGCTCCTCAACAGTGGAGTTTGCCCCAGATGCTGACTAGTAATGTAGCTGTAGTTGCGATTCATTACTAGAGTCGTGATATGAAATGAATGTCCTGCTACCTGCAGGTTATGTATGTGTGCGTGAAAAGAAAGGAAAGGAAGAAAGAATGAAGGAAGAAGATACTAGCTATGATCTAGAATAAAATAAAACAGGAGAGGGTTTTTTAAAAGAAGGAATAAGCCAGTGCTAGCAATTTAATAATTTAATTTAATTAAATGAAGCCATTTGGGGGGTTTGCGTTCCAAGGGAATATAAATAAATAAACACTTATTGTTCTTTAGTATTAAACGAGCAGGGGGGCGCCGCCGCAGCAAGCAGGAGGAGCTGTTTTTACCTAAGCCGGACTTTTCCTTGCTTCTTTTATAGTCTTAGCACGTTGAGCTGGGCTGGATGGGCGGCCACGTGCCTTTTCGGGCTGTGCTGTGCTGTTCTCTCCTTTTTCTTCTCCCCCCTATCCCACCATGGATACAAACAGGGTCATGGTGCGTGATGAATGCGGTGGGTATGAAAAAAAATCTTGACCGTCCTAATCATCATCGACCATCACCATCCCTCTAGTAATTGTTTCCCTAAGCAAGTTCTATTAGCCAAGTACGTTCTCTTTTCTCTACCATTTTTTGGGTCAATGCAATCCATCCAGCCATCCCTATCGCAAGTAGTGTTCAGTGTTTCCTAGACGACTGTCTTTCAAGATCATCAGGTCACGATAATGATCCTCAAATAATCATAACGTGTGCCAAGTAGAAGCGTTCAGTTCAGTTCAGTTCATGCCTGCGAGACAATAACCGTGACAAAGGGACAAAAACGCTCTTGTCAAAATGCTTAGCTTTGACTCTGAATTACTGATCAAATAATCAAATAAGGTATAGCAAATGACTACTAACATTAGCGCACAAAACCTGCCTTTCAAGTCTACACATTCAGTATGAAAAAAATTACTCGTCAACATTATTGGATATCTACAATCAAGAAACATGCACTTCTGGGCTTACGATGAATATGAGTTGCCTTCCACACCAAGGCTTGTATCAATTCCAGCCATACACACAAATCTAAAATAGCAGTGCTTACAGGAGTCTTATTCCAACAAACTAAGTAAAATAAATCATCCATTTGTGAAAAAAATCTAATTAAAGAAATTTCTACAATGCCAAATAACTAATTCAGCTCATACAACTTAACGAGCACAAAAGTCAAAAGTGCTTTACCTTATTCTGTAATAGATTTCAAACATAAAAATCAAAAAGATTATTCGTGGGTGGGTGGTTAATTTGTTCTACCTGGTACAATCATCAAGGGCAACAATTAGAATCATCAATTTATCTACTTTAAAAGACAAAATTAAAACATTCACGAAAGATACGACTACAATAGCAGAGCATCTCCCGCGACGAAGAAAGATGTCCTGTCAAAGTAGAAAACGTTTTTCCCTTGTCACAATGTCAACCGTATGCGCATAAACTATGCTATGCATATTAATTAATACTTTGAAAGGCATCGGGAAAGCTATTGGAACATATTAGATGCTATGCTCGTATTATGTCGTGGCTTTATGATATATTTATGTGTTATTATGGATTTATAAAAAAATAAAAAAAGTTATATAATTTTTTTTTTATAATTCATAATGTTTTTTTAAAAAAAACTATAAAGTTAAATTATTAACCTGTTTAATATTAAAATATTATAACAATCCATGGTGTTTTTTATTAAAAAAACTACGAAATTAAATTTTCAACCAACTTAATATTAAAAAAATAACAAAAATAAAAGAAAAAAACTATATAGAAAAACTTTGTAGCAATTTATAGTGTTTTATAAGGAAATCTAAAGTTGTAATTCTCAACCAGTTCAATATTAAAAATAATAAAATCGATAAAGATAATTTTTAAAAAAATCATAACAAAAAAAATCATATAAGGAAACATTGTAGCAATTTACAGTGTTTTTTTTTTAAAAAAAACTACTTAGCAAAATTCTTAACTAGCTTAGTATGAAAAAAAATAAAATCACCAAAGACAAAAAAACAAAACATGTGAGAAAATACTATAGCAATCCACAATATTTTAAACAAAAAAACTATAAAGTTAAATTTTCAATCAGCTCCATATTAAAAGAAATAACAAAAATAATCTTGAAAAAAAACATAAAAAATGAAAAAAAAGAAGCAGATAATTTAAAAAAAAAAACATGTTGAAAAAGTTAAAATTGAATTCTCAACCAGCTCAATATTATAAAAAAAATTGACAAAGATAATTTAAAAAATAATATAGAAAAACATTGTAACAATTCATAGTGTCTTAAAAAAAAATTACGAAGCAAAATTCTCAACTAACTTAATATGAAAAAAAATCGACAAAGGCCATTTTGAAAAGAAAAAAAGAAAAAAAATTCACATAGAAAAATATTGTAGTAATCCATAATGTTTTAAAGAAATACGTGGAAACAATACTGTAACTTTCCCCATTTTTTTTTTTGGCTTTTGTTCTCTTTTTTGTACATGTTTTTTAATCCAAAATTGAATTCTTCTTCTTCTTTTTTTCCAAAATTAGTTTTACCAATTTTTTTAAATATTGAACTCGTTTAAAATTTAGCTATGTAGTTTTTTCCTTTAAAAGATTATGGATTGCTATTTTTCTACATGTTTTTTTTTATGATTTATTTCTTTATATTTTTTCAAACTAGTCTTTATCAATTTTATTTTAGCTTTTTAGTTTTTTAAAATATTGTGGATTGTTATAGTGTTTACTCACATAATTTTTGCCTTGCTATAGTGTTTCCCCACATGTTTTTTTTTAATTGGTTTTTGTTCAAAATTTTCTTTATCGATTTTTTTTTCATATTGAGCTAGTTGAAAATTTAGCTTTGAAGTTTTTTTTTCTTTAAAATACTGTTGATTGCTATAATTTTTCCCTACATGATTTTTTTTTTAAATTATCAATATTGATTTTATTATTTTTAATATTGAGATGATTGAAAATTACAACTGCAGATTTTTTTTTATGAAACAATATAGATTGTTATAATATTTCCCTACATGGTTTTTTTCCTTTTATTTTTTTTGTGATGTTTTTTAAAATTATCTTTAATGATCTTATTTTTTTAATATTGAGCTAGTTGAGAATTATAATTGTATATTTTCTTATAAAATACTATAAATTGTTATAGTATTTTCCTAAATGATTTTAATATTGAGCTGGTTGAGAATTTAACTTTAACTTTCTTCGCATGTTTTTTTAATTATTATTTTTTTCAAAAAAAAAATTTATGCTGTTATTTTAAGAATTGTTTTTGTTAATTGTTTTTTAATATTGAGCTGATTGAGAATTTAACTTTGTAGTTTTTTCTTTTAAAACACTATAGATTATTTCAACACATTTTTTTTATGAATTTTTTCTAAAATTATCTTTGTCAATTTTATTTTTTTCATATTGAGCTAGCTAGTTAAAAATTTAGTTTCATAGTTTTTTTAAAATAAAACACTATGAATTACTACAATATTTCCTCACATGATTTTTTTTAATTATTTTTATCAATTTTATTATTTTTAACATGATTTTTTAAAATATCTTTATCAATTTTATTATTTTTAATATCTAATTGGTTAAGAATTACAACTTTAAAATTCTTTATAAAACATTATAAATTGCTACAATATTTCTCTACTTGATTTTTGTTCCTTTTCATTTTTTTATAATTTTTTAAAATTATCTATCAATTTTAGTTTTTTAATTATGAATTATAACAGTTTTTCTCTATATAATTTTTTTTTTTGAAATTTTTTCATAAATTCATCATAACATGACACAAAGAAATTGGTTATGACAACAATTGCAAACCAAATTGTAAGTAGCCATGATGTGTTAAATCCACAACTCAAACAATGGCCCTGGGTTAGCGCTTATGGAACAGCAGAAACAAGTTCACAACCCAATTTCACATTGCAAATGTAATATCTAAAACTTTCTTTTCTAGAACGCAAGTGGAAGCAGGGTGGACACTCACTGATATTGCAAGGGGAAAAAACAATCCAACCATTTTCACGATGAACCTATAATGTCTTATGTATGACATCTAAAAGTTATGTATCGACAAAGAATAACGGGTAACAAAGGCAGATGACCCTGGATGGGGCAATTTAATCGCAATCAAGGGATCCTGACTTCAGCAACTGGAAGGCTTAAACCAAACGAAAGTAGAGGATCGAGGACTACAAAACACTCTTGACATTAGCTTTCCTGGAACAAAAAGACGACCTCATATTCCTCTACTCGCTTTTTGAAGGAAACTTTTCTTACCCATTTGTTGCAGTTCCCCCATTCTTGTCACCTAATCCCAGTTTCATTTGCAGCAGCAACTTTTGCAGGGTAGTTGGAGAAGTTCATGTCAATAAGCGACATATCATATGGCGAGGATAAAAAATCAGAAGCACCCATAAGGTGGGAAGATTTCATTGCATCAGAATGTGCAGGATGGGGCACTGAGGAATCATTTTTGGGGGTGCTTGTGCCAGAGGAGGAGTGACTTGATAGCTCATCTATCTTGTTTCCAAACACAAGTTTGTTTTTTCTCACAGCATCCATCTCCTGGCCAGTTGGCACAAAGGTGCGCGAGCGATACTTTCTTGTTCCATCATCACCCTCAGTATGGTTGTAGAGCACATAATCATGATAAGTTGGTGCAAACTGCAAATAACTTAATAATCACTAGAATTGCCACAAGCACAGTTTTTAAAAGAACCCATGGGAAGAAACAAAAACTTGTAGGCATACCTGGTGAACAGTGTCATGGTATAAGTCATTCAACTTCAAGGCATGTGCAAGACTATGTGTCAGATCACATGAACCAGCAACATTTGCACCAGCATACTCTTTGTATGGAAATGCATAAAGATGACCAACAGCAGCTATAAGCATCTCAACGCATATAATAAAATCTTGAAACTGAGCAGCTTCTTCTGCATCCTTAATGAATCCAGACTTTGCAGCCAGAAAAATCAGAACTCCCTGAAGAAGAAAGAAAAGGAACATGACTAGAATATCCCCAAGCTCACATTTTTTTATTCCTTTTTTTTTTACCTATTTTCAGCTGATAAATTTAACACCCTAAACCTAAACACTGCAAAGAAGAAAAACAACAAAGAGAAGACACAGCTATCATGTACAAGTATATCCCCTTCCAGTTCTAAGAGAAAGTACACAGCTCAAACAACATTATGCCTCTCTTCCAAAAGGGAATACATGCCATAGTTAGGAATTTGATGCAGGAAGAAAATCAGAATAACAAGAAAATGAAATTTTTCTAGGAAATTTATTTTCTTTCCTAGCAGAAAATATCCTATCTAGTAGATTAGTCCTATTGAGTCTAGACAATCTTGTTCTAGATATTTTCTTAGTTGAGATACTTACTGAGTATTTAAATGTCTTCTTTATGGTTAACTGTGTTTTAGGGTGGGGGGATTTCAATGGAGAGCTTTCGAGAAATAAGGTTTGAAAGTTGCCAAAGTACTAAAGTTATATTGCTATTTAAACTACTTGATTTCTTGAGGATTTCAATTAAAGTTTCCATTAATATACTCTATTATCTTGTTTTGGTTTTGTTCTTTATTACGCTGCACCAGAATTGTTCTACAGTGAATATGCATAACTTCATTTTTGCATCAAAGAAATGCTAAAACTCCGCAACTTGTGCACAAACAGTTAATATGAAAGGCAAAAGCCACCAAAAGTTCTAAAAAATATAGTTGTCTAAAACTAGCAGCACGACTTTTGGCAGTCGAAAAGGGCTGATTACATGTGCCATTGGACATGTAGGGTACAAACTATGATATATCAGACTAAAACTTGTAGCAAGTTTAACAGATAAGAAGCCAGGCAAGGGGCTGCATACAGGTCAAGCCATTTTCAAATCCAATATGCATACCCTTGAAAATGTTCCTCGACACACAAGAGAATCATGTGCTGTCTCTGCTCTCCATGGACATCACATAGCATGAAACTATGAGCACATTGTGTGCAAACAAAACTTTACAATCAGTCAGTAAAGCTTCGCAATGATAACAAACTGTGGATAAAATTTTACCTGCCAGTATGTCAAGAAAACAACAGATTTGATGATGATAAACTTTGGAACTGGATTGAAAGGCTGAAGGAGATCTTTGCATGCCACATAAAACAATGCCAAAGCATACAACGCCAGAGTATAGGATATTGTGTATATAATGGTGAGATACAAGTATGATTGTTTAGGACTGAAATTTCCATCCATGTATTTCCCTTTTGCATAAAGTAGGAGTGTAAGAGCAACTAAGAAAGGCTTCAGAATCACAAATTGCAAACAACCCTGCTTGCACCTTCGAATAAAACGGCTGCATTGAAACAAAACTCAAACTCAGACAGAAATTAATGATAAAAGCTTTCAGAGAAGATAGGACTGCAGACTATCCAGTCCATATTTTCTAATCAAAACAGAAAATGAGATTTGAGCATGCCAAAAGCCATAAAAGAAGAGAAACTCACCCATCCAGCAGCATGGGAGGAAAACAACAAGTCATCAGACACCATGATGGCTTCATAACCCGACCACTTAAACTTAGCACAACTGCTCCAGGGCCACCAACCCATGCCAGGCATAAGGACATAAAGTTATAAATGACCCAAGCTTCATAACTGAAACAGTAAATCAATCATTAGCATCTATGGTTCATGCAGTATATACACAGATAAAGCTTAACCCCAGCCATGTAAATATTATACATGAGCCACTTGTCCATGTAAATTTTTTGGGTTATAGTGGGATGCTGGAGAAGGTCGCTTATTCATTCCCAGGTGCATATGGTAGAACAACAAGGAATAACATTGGTGTCAAGTGAAGGGATCGATAGCACAATGAAAGTAGAAAGACATTGAGCTGGTCACAATTTGGTTAGACTATGTTAGAAAGGGGAAGGTAGGCAATCTATGCTGCTGCAGAAAACAGAAAAGACTCCATGGCCCGAAGTGGCTACTCAAGAGCTTGTCAAATGACAAAACAGCTAGATATGTGGATCTAACCCAGGACAGACCACTTGTGGGCCGCAGAAGAACCCTTGGGTTGATTCCTAGTTGCACTAAGCCATCCAACATAATAATAACACTACCATAACAACCACCATCACCAGGCAATATTTGCAACCAACCATTCTTTCCCAGAAAATCTTAGTGTTTATAGACCTTAAATGCCCTGCCGATTCGATCTACAATTGCAATGATGACAATTAATCAATAATTCCAAGATCAAGTAGGAATGTTTGCAGATGCTTGCTATTTTGATAGAAAATATGTTGTGACATTTGGATATAAATAGAGATCTAGAGACACTGTATATAAATAGATAGAGCTACTGCAATTTTGTAATGAAATGAAATAAATGTACGCTTACACTTCACATATGGAATTGAAATAGATAGAACTTTCTGGAAAAATCAGGGACAAGAAAGACATCAATGCATAAACCTGTGAACGTTTAACCAATAGAAAATTTTTCAGTTACACCTTTCTAAAGCAGTTAAAGGAACAGGACAAACAGATTGTTCCACACAATTTGTGAATCAACTAACAAGCACACAGTATGCCTTCTGCGGATTTTGAGACCATCCATTCACAAATATGTATTTGAATATGTTTAACTAGCTGCTGAGGGTGAAGGATTTTTATTAAATGAAAGCCAGCCAAACAACTCTAAAATAACCTGGAAAGGGTGGTGGAAGAAAACAGACTGTCGCTCCTAGCAAGTCTCTGTGAAAAGGAGCATTTTTTCTTCATTTATTGCTCACTCCACTACAAGAAAGTCTGAATAAGTGGACCAATAACCAACCTATTCTACTGCCTGTACAGTTAGCGGGCGATTCATCCTATGACAAGCCTCGCTCTTCCAGTAACTAATGTGGTCTTATTAACGAAAACTAGAAATTCCATAACAAATCACCTCTTCGCTTATTTTCCTTTAACACACAAATTATGCATTGTTTCATCATACAATATCTTGATTATTAATAAAAACTCTTTCTACTCACTCTTTTTCCTTTTCTTTTTTTTTAATAGAAACACAAAGTCCGCTCGATTATATGCACATGTTTTCTCATTATTACTATCTTGGTTATTTAATAAAATCTCTCTCTCTCTCTCTCTCCCAGTACAACCAGCTTACCCTTTTTGCCTTCATGTTTCTTAATTGAACTATTATAAATATAATAGCAGCAAGTGAGAAAGAAGAGAAGCACGAACCGGGACCATAAAGATGATGCGGACAATGTATCTCTGATAAGTAGGTTCAGTATAATTCAAAAGGTGCCTGTAGATGTGGAAAATGGCCAAAGCCATAGCTCCCAAGGCGCAGAAGAAAGCAATTACGCTAAAGTAAATTGGCAGCAATTCAGCCATTGTGAGCAAGCAAGGTAAATAACTAATCCACCACACTAAAAAAATGCGTGTCTGCAATTATCCCAAAAAGAAAAAGAAAAATTAGTTACCGACTTAAAAAAAATAACAAGCGTAAGAAGTAAATACAAACAAACCTCAGGAGAAACAATGAGTTAATAATCTTCGCAAGACTGGAGGAGGAAGAGAGCTTTGGAAATCGCAAACCCTAACTGAATCATTGCTGTCAGTAAGAGAGAGGAGAAAAATGAAAAAATAAAAAAAGGCATGAATTAATTCCTCTTGCTATAAATAAATAAATGTAAAAGTGGTAGTATTAATCGATGAATATTGCAATGATAGAAATGAAACCGCCGGCTTACGAGGGTATTAGTTAGGGAGAGGGGAGGAGAGGAGATCTGACTGACGGAGGCCTTGCTTCGTTTACAAACCAAGTACCTAACTGAATGATTTGATTTCATGAAACAAAATGAAGCGCTGCTGACGTTGCTACCGCTCTGGCATGCGGAAGAGAGGATTGTTATTGCTATTACATAGATAGAAAGAGAGGGAATTGCAATATTTCAATGTCTTTTCTGGTTTCCAATTTTCTTTTCTTTTCTTTCTTCTTCCATTCCTTCCTGGCTCCGCTGTTTTTCCTTTTTCTTTCTCAGTTCCACTTTAATCTCAATTATATTTCTAATAATATTTTATTTAATTATAAAATATTATTTATTTTATAATATAATATAATAATAGTAGTTAAATCTATAATATTTAAATTAAAAACTATATATATATATATGTTATTTTATAATTTTAATTTAAAAAGTATTTTTAACCAAATATATTAAATTATTTTTTGTTGAATCTTAATTTTAACTGCAATTTTAATCAAATATATATAAATATCAAACCAATTTCAACTAAAAATACTTTTTATAAAATAATGTTTTTTAAATTACAACTACAAAAATTACCACAATATTAATGGAAATGGCCTGCCTACACAATAGTTAATTTTTTTGGCATAAAAAATACTAATATTTAATAATGTTAAATCTATCTACAAAGTTAAAGGTTAAATCAAAAAT
>SRLM01000120.1:2844001-2854877 GCA_015708895.1 Populus ilicifolia
GGGTCTAACTGCAACATCTAACCCATGAGTGATATTTATAATATTAATTGTAATACCTATAGTAATATTTTAATATAACTAATAATATTTTTAATATTAATATTAAACTTGTCTAACCCAAGTTCTTATAATTTTTTATCTTTTGAAATCTAATTTATAATTTTTTTATAGTAATAATATTTTTAAAAAATATTATTAATGATAATGATAATAATAATAATAACAATAATAAAAATAATACAAATGATTATAAACTTGGGTTTGACAACCTTGTTAGTAATAATCCTTTCAAATCAAATTTATAATTTTTTTTAATAGTAATAATATTTTTTTAATTTAATAATAATAAAAATATTATGAATTAAAATAACAATAACAATCATAATAATAAGAAGAATTTCATAATGACAACGATGATAACAATAATAATAACAATAATAATTTTTAATTTTATCCTTCAAATCACATTTATGATTTTTTTCAATAGTACTAAATATTTTTTTTTAAATTTATTAATAATATTAATAATAATAACAATAATAATATTTAAAATATTAATAATAAACATGTCTGACTCAAGATCTTATAATTTTTAATTTTATTCTTCAAATCAAATCTATAGTTATTTTTTAATATTAATAATATTTTTTTAAAATTTATCAATTATTATATTAGTAATATTTATTTTAATACAAATAATAATATTTTTAATATTAATAATAATATTAAATTTACATAATATAAATTTAAATTAATGTAGCTACAATATCAGTCTTAAAAACTTTGAATGAGAGTCTAGCTTCAGATACCTGCAATGATTGCTTGTTATCTTTTTTTTAATCAGGCTAGTTTTTAGGTGGACATTTAGTTAACTTTCTCTGCTATTTAAATACTATCAAGAAATTGCTCACTAAAAGCGCTTTTTTTTTTTGCAATGCAAGTGTTTGGTGGGACTGCTCGCTTTTCTTTCACATTTTCACTCAATCATGCTGAAGATAACTTGCGGTGATCATGTTCCATGGATGCCAGTATTGCTGTCAACTAAATTCCCTGATTTCCCAGAACCTTGTTAGCTTAATCGTGCATGCAGCCTTGGCAAATTCCTTTTCAGCTGCGAACTTCTAGAAGCATTTCCTTTTCTGATTAACATGTACATGGTATCCTTTTTCTATTCTAGCACTGTAGCAAATATGCAAATCCATCAGGTGGTATGATTAGGACGTGGTCTGGTGTTTTGTTTATTTGTATTATGTTTTGCAACTTATCTGTTTGCTATTTTTTTTTCTTTGAATAATTGCAGTATATTTGAATAAAAAGTAGTTTTTGTTTTTTTTCTAAGAAAAAAAATATTTTTATAGCTTTTAAAAATATAATTTATATTTAAAAAATATTATATTTTTGATAAAAAAACCACCGCACCTCCAAGCCAAATACACTTTTAACCGGTAACTTTAACTAAACCTTTGTATTTGCAGGGATGTACAACATTGCAGTTGACTCAAGATCCAAAAATAAGATAAGATAATTAATTATGTATGAAATAAAATAAATTATTTTATTAATATAAATTATTTTATTAATAATTATTGTCCCAATCTATAATAGATAAAAATTCTAGTGTTAAAAAAATATCAAAGACTCGTGCATTTTTTTATTTCACTAAAATTTAATATTTGAATTTCATAATTTTTTAATCAAATAAATTTTAATTTCAACATAGATTTTTGAAAAAAAAATTCTAAAATTACAATTAATTATATATAGAAAAATATGAAATTTTCTTGTTTAAACTGTTTGCTTTTTTTAGCAAAAAAGGGAAAGTTATATTATATATTTATGTATTTGTTCTACAATAATTACCCATTAGGCAATGTAATTACACTATGGTGGAAACTTTTGAATTTGATTTTAAATCCAAAAAAATATTAAATTAATTTTTTAGTTACAACTTAAATATTAATAATATTTAAAAGAGTTGAGGTTTCTATTATAAACAAAGATACAAAAACTGTAAATTAAAACATTGTTTTGATTTTTTTGTTTTTTTTTATAAAAAATCATTAAGATTTGTACAGGGATAAGATGGTTTGTTTTCAATGGTCCAAAAGTCATTTATAAATTAAACAGGAATAAAAAGATTTTTACATATTTTTTAAGATGATAAAATTACTTAATTTCCTGTAAAAGTAAAAAATCATAAATTTGATTCTTAGATGTTTATGGTTATTTTTTTTAACAGTTGAATAACTAATTTTACCTTAAAAGATATTTTTTATAACTTATCAAAGGGCCTTTGCATCTTTTTTGTAATAATCTAGTTAGTTGAGGGGTTGTTTCATAATTAAATAAGCATAAATATTGTTAAAAAAACCTGGTCGGCACATGCAATGCACGTCTACCGAGTGAGTTATCTCTGCATCTTCTCGGTGGCACATGAGATGTTATTTAGTGGTCAAAAGGTGGCTTCCAAGGTGGTGTTCAGATCATCTTGACTTTCCCTCCATCCATGGACGATGCATGTTCCTAATTGACCTCTGGTTTGATGTGTGTATTCTAAATTGACTTCTAGTTTGGTTTGTATGACTTTTTTTTTATCTCTCGTCCTTAATTTCTACATGGACCTTGTAAAATTCAAAATTAGCTCTTCAATTATTTATTCCTTTACATTTGGTCCCTTTTATTTTGATTATAATTTGTTTAAAATGATATATGAAATTTGATTTTTTTTTAATTTTATCCCTTTTTAATTTTTTATCTTTCAGATCCGGTACCATTTCTTTTAATTTATATTTTTTTTATTTGAGATAATTTTTAAAAGTTTATTTGTTTTATGATTTCATCATTCTTAAGTTTTTTTTACTACCAATTTGATCATTATTATTTTAAGCTCATGTTTTTTTTTTCCAGTTCCATCTCTTAAGGAGATTCGACTCTAGTTAATTTTTTATTTTTATTTTTTTCATAGGATTTTCACTAATTTTGGTAATTATTCAGGTTATCTTAAGTCTTTTTATTTTTTATTATTTGTTAGATTTAGTTTTTTATAGATTTTTTTCAACTAAATTAAATTAATTGATTTGATATAAGCATAAGATGCTCATCCCAAGATATTTTATTTAGTTGCTTTATAGGTCGTTGCACTAAGTACATGTACGATCTTTTTTGATATTGTCATAGAGCCTTTTATAATAGCGTTTCAAACATCTTGATTAGATTTTTTTTGTGGTTGAGCGGTGTTTATAACAGAGCGATTGTAGGTCTCTAACAAACTTTTCTTTCTTCTTATTCCAAATATGATATTGGAAAAAAAAATTTTACGGTTAATTATTGCTTTTTTAAAGTTATTTATGATTTATTTTTTTAAAAATCATATAATTAAACTAACCAAGCTTATAGAACTTGGTCAAGTAAAAAAATCCAAATCTTATATTTCCCTTACTTATTTGAATATTTTTTTTATTGCTTATGTTTCTGTTTAGCTTATAGAGACAAAGATACAAGAAAATTCTCTTTGTAACCTTCCAAGAGCTTCTTCTTTTTGTTATAATTGTTCTTATTTTAGCTTTTTTTTGTTGTTGTAATCTTTCCTAACTTCTCAGTAAGACATCCAGGTCACAGAACCACTATAATAATAGTTGAATTGCAACTTTGATCAATCCTTTATATTTTCTTTTCCACCTATCATTACCTCCTTACCAAGACCATTTGTAACAATAGTTTTAACATTTTATGTTAATCTAAATAAATAAAAAAATTGTTTGTATTTTCATGCATTTATCTAACAGGCTATTTAAAACCTTCAAAATTCAATTCACAAGTTAAATCAATTTCTGTGTTTGAAATTCTTTTGAAGGTATTGAGTTGAATTTGAAATAGAATTCAATTCATAAAAATGACTAAAATTACAAATCAGATGGTCTCCCCTCTAATTTGCTCACGTTACCGGAAAATTGTCAAATAACAATCGAATTAATGATTATATATTTTTCATTGGTAATTTTTAATATTGACAAAAAAAAATTTACCAATCATTACCAGCATCATTAGTGACAAAATATATTATGTCGTTAATAACTTATGAAATTGCTAATATAATTAAAATAATTAAAAAATCAAGAAATATTATGTTGGTGATTCTGTTGGTAAAATAAAATATCATTATTTACTAACAAAATTATTGGAGGAATTATTCCATCGGCAATTTTCATCATGAATTTGATCAACAAATTTAAAAGTGTTATAACCACTAGGAGCCCATATCCCTTTGTCCCTCTCCTTCTCTTTCCTTTCCCTACAAAAAATAATAGCTCATTCCCTCTATTTTGCCATAAATCTAGGCTTTATTCTCACAAATTCAGTTACCCTAACACTCAATAATGTTTTAGTTCAATTTTTTTTAAAATATTCCTTAAACCATGTAAGCAAACCTGTCCATCCATGTTTTAGATTGATTTTTTGATATTTTATGTAGTATTTTATAGTTTGCTTATATATTTAAGTGTTTCGTAGTCTTTCATATAGAATTTTTACTGCCTTTTTATAAAGAATTTTTATTGTATTAAAATATGATTTGCATGTTAGTTTTTGTTTTAAGATTTTTTTAAAAAGATTGAATTTATTTATAATTTTATGAAATTGAATTGGATTAACACTATGGTGAAAAGAAGATGAGGATTGTGTTGAGGTAAAGTAGCTATTGGTTTTTTTCAAAGGAATGTGATTTGTGGAGGTTAGGCTATCTTATGGATAAAGCTAAAGAAAGACTCTTGGCTGGAATGAAAAGAGGAAAAAGAGGCAACCTGCTGTGTTGCTATAACAAAAAAAAAATGGTTGTTATCGATGACAATGATGTTTTCAATTCAAAAGTGGCATGAATGGTTATTGGCGAAGGTTGATTTTTAAAGAGAATCAAAGATAAAGCAAATAATAGCCATAGATTTTTTATTTTATTTTTTTAAGAAAATGAGCTGTTATAGATAATGTTTTTTTCCTTTCTTTTGAAGGTGATATAGTTCTTATTTGGGTTTTTTTTCTAAATATAGAAATTGGTGATTTTTAATTTTTTAGGGGGAGAGAGAGTCCATATTTTTATCTTTCTTTTCGTTAAATGTGAGCGTGTGTTGGATAGTGTACAGAGTATAATGGTTTTTTTTTGTTTTTTTTCTTGGTTTTGGTGATTTTTTAAAGAGTGTTTAATAAAGTCAAAACTAATTATGTGAGGTTTTTTTGTGTGTTCTCTCATTGTCCTTTTTAGTAATGCTTCTAACCACCTATTTATACTATCAAGAATATTTTTTTCACCCCTAATCTCTAAATTCTTCCATACCCATCTATGTTCCTAAATTCTTTACAAACTTCTCTATTTTTATTCTAGCTTCCAATATTTTCTAAAATTTCATTTTTTTAACACGATGTTCCCTCTCTTTTTTCTTTTACAATTATTATCTTTTATACTAAATTAGTCCTTTTTTTCAATTACATTTTAATCAATAAAATTTTTTTTCTTCTTTTTTGATTGATTTTTGTTCTTTTTTTTTCCTTAAAAATTTGTAAATACAAAAACAATAAGTGAAATGGTTGAAAGTTATGAAATGACTAGAAATTAGCCAAATCACGTCAAAATAATATATATATTTTTAATATTTTATAATTTTGTTTTTGAAAAATATGTTGAAAATAAGGGGTCAAAAATAAGTGATGACACTAATCTTAAATCATTTTTTCTTGTGTTCTCAGGTAGACTAAATTTGTAATAACTTTTTTATAGACAACATCATTAATTTTTGTTATCCTAAAATTTATATCTTATTGAAGCTTAAATTTTCTAATTATAATATGAATAATTTGCCATATAGTTTAAAACACAAGTAAGCATGTAAGAATTTGTAACTCTAACAAAAATACATTTACTTAGCTTTTTTTCATTGATTATTAATTATCTTTAACTAATTGTATAACATGAGATGTAATGCTGATAGTTTGAAATTACTATCTGGTCCTGAAAGAAAGATTTAGTGTTATAACTAGTGTTTCTTTAATAGGTATAAATGCATATAATAATAGGTTTTGTATTAAATGATCAACTTTCAACGAGTTTGAAATTGATTATTTATGACAAGATAAAAGAGGTGATTGAATTGAAGTATCACATGGTGTAAAATGCAATCTTTTTATTCAAATACTATTGACATGATATTGATAAAGGAATTATAGTAGATTTTGACCATGGTTTGCTCAAAGTGAATAAAATAGGTAGACTTGTTAACATCAATGATTTTTTTATATTCACTAAATAATGCCAACAAATGTATTATGCATGCACCTTTTCCTTTAGAAAAGATCATAATAGATTTAATTGATTATTCATTATGAAAAACAAATATAAGAGTTGTGTTCAAGTTGTTAAAGGTGGTAACAATAAAGTAATTGAGGAATAAGAAATATTTCAATTGGATGAGTTAATTGATCTATATTGAGTTGCTTTATGCATGAAATTAGAAGAAAATTCAAATTTTTATGTTGCTGAGAATACTTGTATTTATATTGATGTTGACGAGTTAAATGATATATTAAGAATTAATGGACATATAAAAATTTATGAAGTCAGAGTGATCAACAACCTATAATTTAACGAAGAAGAAAATGACGAGAGACATGAAGATAATAAAATTAAAGATGAGAAAAATTTAAATTAAAAAGGATTTGAATTGATTCTAAATGTAAAACATCATTATGTAATTAAAATATTTGTTATTGCTTTATATTACATTATATTTTTTACATTCACCAAGCATTTATTATGATAGTTATGAGTTTTGGTTTGAATATAATTGTTGTTGTTGTTGTTGCTGCTATTGTTGTATAACTAGGATGGATAAGACATTATAATAAATATTTTTAACTTTTTTTATATGGAATCATTGACAATATTTAAAAATAATTAAAAATTATGAAATAACTATCAGTAATTCTATTGATGATTACCATAATTGTAAATCATGATGGACTCACCAACAAACATTAAAATAGTTAAAGAACTACAAAGAGTTAGGGAGAAATTTATCAAATTAGAACTGACCAATGGAATTACCAGTGCATTAAAATTCATCGGTGAATTACTTCCTTACCAATTAATGTTACAATTGTTGAAGATTTACAAAGAATTTTGAAAGAAATTCATAAAATTAGGACTAACTCACATAATCACTAATTGATGAAAAATCATTAGTGAATTTGGTAGGTTTTAAAAAAAATTCAAAAATATCTTGAAATTATAGATAAATTCACCAATGAATTTAAAATTTATGTCTACAAGTCCATCATTAATTTGATGACATGTTTAATTACTGATATTTTTTTAACAAAAAGTTTCATTAATGAATTAAAAGCTGATATGTTGGGAATCCCTAATTATCCATGTTTTCCCATATATCTCATAATTTCCTCTCTCTTTCTCTCTCTATTGTAAGTACTAACAATCAATGTTCTCTCTCTAGAATTGGTAGTTATGCGCTCTCTCTCTCTTTCCCCACCATTTAAGGTTTGATCTTGATGGTTTTTTCTTGTTTGGTATCCATATAATCAAATTGTGAAGAGTTGATTATAATAATTAAAAATATTCACAATAATATTACTAAGAAATCACATGATAATTTTTATTTATGACTTTTTATAATTGTTTTATGAGAAAATCTTATTCGGATGAGATATATAATATCTAAAACAAATGAAAGCTCAATCAAAACACCTTATAGTTCAATATTTGAAATTAGAATAAAAGAAAATTTATGGGATGTTTGGGCCTTTTTAGGTTGCTACTTTGCTTTTATTATTCTAAATTATGTTGATTTTTATAATTTATTGACATACACTTACATATATGTGTAAAACAATTAATTATGTATCTTACATTTATATCCTTCCATTTCTAATAAATTAAAGAGTCTCCTATGTGAGTTACACATTGCTTTTTCTTTATTAGATCAATAGCCTTTTCAATGTTGATCATGAAGGATCAGTTTTAATGTTGTCATTGTGTTTATTTATATACTTTTTTTATTAATAAAATTTGAATTTAGTTTTATATAAATAATAAAACTTATATTTATGGGTGATGATTTTGTTTGACAATGTGGTTTTTAGAATTTCTAATTTTTTCTAGGTTGGATCTCACATAGGAGAGATATTGCTGAAATTTTGTTAAAAATAGATAGATGTGGTAATACAAAAACCTATACATCATATATTGATAATTAAATTGAATATGCTTCATTATTTATTTATTATATTTTAGTTATATTGTTTAGTTGTCAAGCAAAAAGTTCAGTACTAAAAAGAATCACTTATGTCTTTGTAAGTAGTACCGTTGGTAAGCCTAAAATTTATTTAGGTGCTAATCATAAAAGACACCTATTGCACCTATTACTAATATAGGCTTGTTTGACACGAGTCACGAATCTGGCATCCTATATGCCAGGGAATCTTTTTCTAGCAAGCTTATACAAAATACAAGTCGAATTACATGCTATTTTTTTCTCTCAATGATAACATTAACTAATTTATTAAGTGTTTATATAGTTTTTTTTATTAATTAATTGATTTTCAAGTTCACAAATATAAAAGTTGTCCACATGATAACATCAATGATTAAAGTGTTGATGAAAATGCCTTTGTTTTAATAAAGTTAGCTTAAATATCATCATTAATAATACTTGTGATTTAGTTTTAAACATAAAAAAGACCCTTCAACTCATTCAAATATGATTCAAAGTTGTGGTTAAAGGTTGGAGCGACCAATGGATCTGATAGAAATCAGGTTTACAATATTTTTATGACTACAACCCGAAAAATAAGGGCAAGTTATAGTGTCTTAACCATCAGCACTCTATAATCCAACTAGTGATAGCCATCAGTAACCATTCAAGAGTTGGTTTAAGAACATATTGATGTTGTGAAGGTTGATTTGAGTGTCAAACTGGAGGTAGATGATGAAGAACGAAGTTGGAATAAATGAGACCAGCTAATAACATACACATCGATTTATTATCCATTACTCATGGACCTCCAGGATATTTTCCTCCCCTTCCCCTTTTACCCCCACCTCTAACTCTTTTCCAGTGTATTAAGATATTTGTAATTGATTTTATAGTTAAATTAATAATATAAAATATGTTCTTCAATTTAATTTAGTTATTTAATATTATTTAATGTCAAATTATTTTTATCCAAACAAACATGTATTAAAAAAATAAATTACTGAAATACTGATGGAATCACCGATTAACATAAATATTCTGTTATAATATACTTTTATTTTCCTTGAAGAATTTTACAGAGTTGTGAGCTAATTTGATAGACTAACAAATTCACCGACTAAATTACCGATAAATTTAAAATCTCTAATGAGAAACTTGTTCCTGACAAGTTTTCATTGATAATTTATATGTGAATGAAATATTTCATAAATAAAAATCAACTTTCTAGTTGTGCCAAGGAATTGAAAATTATATTTTAAAAATACCCCTTCTTTTTTTCATTATGAAAACCTGACCTTACATCTTTTCTTCCCCCCACTCTCTTTTTATCTCTCCTTTGTCAGCTGTATTGTTGTCATCCCCCATATTGCGTTCAGAAGCTGTAGATGCCATGGATACATTTGTTGATATCGCATCAACTATTGGGGCTATACTTCTTTCACTTCTTATGTGTCGCTCAGGTTTAATTCTTGAAGTCCAATCAATTTTTTTCACAGGAAGTGAGATTGGTTTAATATATATTGGTTTCTTTTCTAGGTTTAATTTTTCTCTTAAACTACCCTGAGCTTTGCACTACACTAATTGATGCTTTAAGGAGTATAGGTGGTATGAATAGGGAAAAATGTGTTCCTCTAAGTTATGCATATGTTTTATTGTCCAGGGGTTTCGTTTGCGGTCCACATAAAGTTGGAGTGATTGTTGAGACGCATTTGAGAGTGGTTAGTTCCAGGTGGAATTGCGGTTCACATCTTGTAGAGTTTCTATGGGTATTGTGGGAGCTTTGTGGCCTTTCCAGGTGGAATTGCATGGCTTTTTTAGCTTAGAAAACTTTTATCTTCAAATACACTGCTCATGGTTTTGATACATTATTGTTTGTGATGTACAGCTTAGATTGCGGGCACCAGACTTTGTCAGTTCTGGGATATTTTCCTGAGGTATGATAAATATGTGATGTCAACTTGCCTTGCAGCAAGTAGTTCGACTTCTAGAAGTGTTAAGGCTGTATTTGACAGATGACGCCCATTTAACCTACACCATCATTTTGCTATGTTGGCTTCTGATGATGCCCATTTAATCTTCACTAGCATTTTGGTGGCTGATTTGACAGATGTTGACCAAGTTGTTAGAGATGGATTAGGTGGTTCAGACATAAATGTTATGGATAATCTTAGAAAGTTGATCTCTGATAAAGTCTTTTGCGGATAATCCTCTTCGTGACTCATCCATAACACAGATGACAACAACCTCAGGGGGTTGGGGTTTAGGATTTAGGGTTTCAGGGTTTTGAATTTTAGGGTTTTAGGGGTATTGGGGTTTGGGCTTTTGGGCTTTTGGGTTTGGATTTTGGGTTTAGGCTTTAGGGGTTAAGATTTCAGGTTTTCGATTTCGGGTATTAGGGTTTTTGAGTTTGGGGTTTGGGGTTTTGTGGTTCGGGGTTAGGACTTAGGCCTTCGAATTTAAGGGCTTTGGGTTTCGGGCTTAGGAGTTTAGGGCATAGGGGATTTGGGTTGGGGTTTGGGGTTCGAGGTTTCAAGTTTGGGGTTCGGGGTTTTGGGGGTTTAGGGTTTAGGGTTTTGGGGGTTTAGAGGTTCGAGTTTCGGGTTTAGGGTTTTGAGTTTGGG
>SRLM01000121.1:0-235983 GCA_015708895.1 Populus ilicifolia
TTTGTACAATAACCTTCTTGTGGTTCGACCCCGATCTTGCTGGGTTATTTATTACTTCGACACTCCTGCACTTGGGAGAAGACATTAATCTCTTTGTCGTGTCAGATGTGTTGGAGAAGAAGAAGTTGCATTACTGATTTACTAATGCATTCGTTATTGGTGTAAATGGAAGAAGCTTGTTGCTGTTACTAGAGGAATGAATATTAACTAGGGGTTGCTGGGGGAAAAAGAAAGGAAAAAGCTGGGGGGCAGCGACAACAAGTCTAGGATTTGGCTGTACCCTCTTTTTTTTTTCTGTAAATGTCTTTTTTTTAGGGTTTCTTGTAATGGCCTTCTCCTGGTATTTTTTTCTGCCTCCTCTTATCCATACACTAAAATCTATATTTATAGTGTAAGAGTCCCTTCACATGTAAGAAATAAAGTTTCAATCAAACTTATTCTTTTTTTTGAAGTTTGAATTTGGTTAAAAATAAAATTTAAAAATGGATATCTATCATTATCTTGAAAATAAGGATAAAATGAAAAAAACACATTATAGTCCCTAGTTTTCACGCAAGTTGACAAATCACACTTTTCAACGAAATAAATCTCTAATATTAATTTTACATTTTAAACCTTATAAAATTAAATTAAAAAAACAATGGGCTAAAATTGGGTTACAACATACCGAGTCATAGAAATCTACTCCTTTAATAGTCCTGATCCTAGCTTTTAGTATTGCCAACTTGTCTTAATCAATATCATTAAATGGATTAGTTTTGTGGGACTCATTGGCGAATGCATCTGCAATTGTAGGTGTTGGTGCTAGTATTGTTGATTGCACATATGCTGCATTGTGCCAAGACTCTTATGCTTGTTCACCTATTATTTCTTATTTTGCTGGGAAAGTGGCAGTTCTAGTGGAAGGGCCTTCATTAAAGGTATTCCTTAATGCTTACTTGAGTAAGCCGGTGAGGTAAGCCACACTAACCTTTAGAACATCCAATTCTTATTAGAAGTGAGCTTCACGATATGCACGCTCTTCATCTTCCATGTTCCTTGCTCGAAATAGGGTGTTGTTGACTTTTTAGGGACCTATATTTTGACTTGGCGTATGTATGTGTTCTAATAAATGTATGAATACATATGCAAATGAAAGATGCATGTATGTGGATTAAAGAGCTAATCCATGACTTTATTTGTCAAATATAGGTATAATTTGAAGTATGATATACTCAATGAGGTTTTACCTAAGTCCTTTGATTGATTGAATTCCATTCACATTACAAAACTTCAAAAATAGGTTTAGGCCTATTCAAATATTATTTCTTTATTGGCTACATTCTTGATGAAAAAGGAGGTATAATTTGAAGTATGATATACTCAATGAGATTTTACCTAAGTTCTTTGATTGATTGAATTCCATTCACATTACAAAAATTCAAAAGTAGGCTTAGGCCTATTCAAATATTATTCCTTTATTGGCTACATTCTTGATGAAAAAGGAAACTTCATTCAAATATTCCTCATATCTATGACAATTGTTGCTAATACTGGAAGCGTTCACTCGTAGCTCATTTGCCTTTCGAGCCACCATGTCAATTAACCTGTTAGTTTGTTCGATCTTGTAATGGAACAAGGTGTTATCTTGAAGCAGTGTTCTATTACTGGTGGCTAATGATTCATTATTTGTCTCTAAGATTTAAACCATTTTTTCCAACTATTAAATTTATTTTCTGCCCCTTTGTAATTCCTCTTTCTTTATATCAAGCTTAGCTACCTTAGTGTTAGTTGTACATCGAGGTTGCTGATATAGCCTTGCCATTCCTTAAATTATTCTTTCATCTTCTTTGCTTCTTCCTCTCGGGGTCTCAAGTTTGGCTTGTATTATAGAAACTTGGTTTCTCATATCATTTATTTTGTCTAGGTATTCCTTCATGTCTAACTTAACTATCCTTCTTACTTTTCTCTCATTGTCAGCTTATACCTGATATTGAGTTCTCAAGCTTTTTTCTTCTTCAATGGTGAGACAAGTTAATTTGTTCTTCTCTTTTTCAGTTTTCCATATTAATTTATATTTGTCCCTTTCTTTCATTACAGAAGCTAATATCTCTTTGTCAGTAGACTTTCTACTTTTTAAGGTCCTTTTTAAATTCATAAATTCTTACTCCACCATTACATACTTATTTACCAACTCATCATAGTTGACCTTTCTTTTTTCTAGTTGCTTTTTTTATTTATGCTCGTTCTTCCTTAACTTAACAATTTACCCATCTTTTTCATTCAATTACTGAGCTAAAGAGGCCTTCATCTCTCATTCTTTTAAAAGTTTCTTTTTAGGAATTTTTTTGATGATTTTTGCTATTATTGAGCTCAATCCTCTGCCTATCCAACTCTTTTTAGAGATATTCCTCATTGTTGACCCCTTTTCTTTTAAGCTCTAATGTCACAGATGGCTGATCCTAGGCTTTGCTTTGCTTTTTTTCCTCTTGAAGTATCTTAGATGAGCCACCACTCCTCTATATTGAATATATAGGGCTAATTGAGAACTCTTTTTAATGTTATTCCTTATAGACCAGAATAGGCTATTTTCAATCATTTATAATGAAATTTAACTTATCTAAAGAACTAGCTTTTTTAAACAAATCAGTATATTTGGCTAACCCCCAAGTTCTTGGCACATATTATACTTCTTCAAATTGTCTAGCCACCAATGAGGGTAAGTAACTGATATAACCATTTAAGCCAATCAATGGAACCCATGCTTTACCACCACAACTCATGAGGTAAGATGAATTGGTTAACCAAAGAACTTTCCATCTGAAATTACTTTAGGGAAGTGTTTGGTATTTCTTTACTTATGCTTTTTCATCCAAATCACTCCACTCTTTAGTTTTCACCAACTCAAAAGGCCTCACGTTAAACCACCAAAAATTATTGAAGACTTCTTTTGATGTTTTCAAATGACTAACTATCCACATGAATAATAGAGTAACGCAACATCACATGACCCCTTTTTCCATGCAGTCTACAATGATTTAGAGATAGGAAGGTTTCAATTAAAATAACTGAAGTAGGGTTAATCTTTGTCTATTCAAATTCAAGAAAAGCATTAGCAGTTTCGATGCTAATAATTCCAGTAGCTTTCAAAGGAAACAAAACCAAGCCAAAAATGGCGAAAACAATTATCTGATATCTTTCTTCACCTAACTTTCCTTTTTCTTTATCCATCTTTAATTTATTCTCAATCATTTTCTATTTGAACCCTTTATTGGATGTTATGTATCAATTAATTTGATCTAAATGTAGAAGTTTTGCAACTACTATAGTTGTACTCTCAATTCTTTACCTGAAGTACACTTTGTACGGTTCATTTAAAAAACTCAAGATCTAGGCATACTCTTCAAGAGTAGGGATCATAACAATATCCCTAAAAGTGAAACATTTATAGCTTGGATCCCCAAAAATACATCAAGGTTTTAACTACTGAAATCTGAACAAGAATTCTTATTAGATAAGCTTTTCTTCCATACTTTTTCTCAAATAGATTCTCATTTATATATCCTAAGATTGGCACCAACTTCTTCATGCTATCTATGGAGTAATGCACTTTGATTATGTGTGGTAATTCCTCAACCTTGGTTCTTGAGCAATCCTCTTCAACTAATTGCAACATCTTAGATCTGTCCTCGTATTCTAAAAAGGTAAAGGAAGTCATGGTCTTAGCTTAAAAATCATGTATAGTTCAGATAAATTCTAGGTTATTATATGAGGGATATGTTTTCTAATTGGTTTTAAAAGGTTTATGAACTGCTTAGTGACTACCTTTTATGAAGACGATATGAGGGTTTATAAGGGATGGTTGGAGCACCATATGACTACCATCACTAAGCAAACACTTAACTTATAATTGGATATTTCATAAATCTGAACCCCGACTAAAAATGAAAAAGCAATAATAAAAATGCAAGCTAAAATTAATTAGACCAAAACAAATGATAAACAAAAAGAAAATAAAGCTTAGTTCAACCAAATAAGATGTTCCCTAATGGATTCACCATCCTGTTACTGAGTGCGAGCATTGTGATGACGCGATGTCATTTGGCTATGACAGAGGCTTTTGTCGTGCCTTCTGTGTGAGGTATGATGTGTTGATAAAGTTTTTTGGATTTAATCATAGAATTATGATTAATGTTTAGGAGTCGTCATATAGTATTATAGTCACTAGGAACCTATGGTCTGCAAGAGTATGGGTAAGGGACTGGTTGTGCAAGGAAAAGACGCATCACCCTTAGTGCACCTAACTTAAGGTAAGATGGATTGTTATTTGATTTTTTTTTAAGTCAGGTTTCTATTTGTTGGTTTTTTTCTAAGGTTCAAAGCAAATCTTTCTTTATGGGAAACTCTCTATCTTGTCTGGTTAAATCCTAACTTTTCTAAAGTCTAAATTTTAGCATCGTATTTATTTACTCCTCGTATCTTTAATACTTGAGGGTGTATTTTATTACGTAATTTGACACCCTATAAATATTAAACTCTATATCTAGACTCTAAAAAAATGGAAAAAGGTTTTTGACATGGTGGACAAATCTTAATGGATAATCATAAATTAGTTATGATATCCATTTTTGAATTAAAAAAATATATTTTTTGTTTTTTATGAAAAATATGGTTGAAAAACTTTCAGGATTTAATTGTATGCTTGAAAAAAAAATTGAAAAGGGAAATTGATTTAAAAGTTTTTGAGATTTTTTTTTGAAAATATTTTGAATTTTATTTTTGAAGTATTTTGGAGAAAATCAGGTATTTTAATACCAGATTTATATTTTACAGTGTAAATATACAACCCAATATTATGAAAAATTGTTAGAAAAATATTTTTAAAAATCACAAATTTTTTAAAGTATTTTTTATTTATTATTATTATTATTTTGTCCATTGGAACTATGAATGTGAATTATAATTCATATCCACTATTCATGCATGAATAGTGGAACTACAATGAGATGAAGATGAAGCAAGGGAAGGGGAAAGAAGGCAGACATAGGGGAAGCTTACCTTGAGTAAAAGGTTACAACGATGAAGAAGTCCGAACAGTGGTTCAGGAGGCATCGCTATATTGAATAATGGCCGATGTTGATCACAACAAGAAGAAGAAATGTTTTGTAGAGGAGAGAGAGAGACGTTTATAGTGACTTATTACAGATATAGTGGTGGCTAGCAGGTGGTCTTGGCAACATGTGGTGGTGCTGATTGCTCAAGAAGAAGCTAGAGGAAAAGACATTGATGATGTTGATTTCCTATGGCAAAGGAAAAAAGAAAGAGAAGCAAAAGAAGAAAATTTACAGTGGGGAGAAGAAGAACCTCATAATGGTTGCCCCTATTGCTGGTGAAGATTTAGGTTCATGGAGAGGCTAAGTAGCCATCTGTTAATAGAGAAGAAAGGTTTTTATAGGGTTTTTAATGGCTGAAGAAGCGATAGAGAGAGAGAGAGAGAGAAGAAATGTGTAAAAACATGAAAAAACTAGTTTTTTGGTTGATTTTGGACTCGATTTTCTCCTCCCTTTAGGCCATGAAATCCACCTCTATTTATAGGTGGTGGAAAAGGATAATCTTATCTATACCAAGAAAAAATTGACCCTTGATTCAGTTGAGAATGATCTCAACCGTTGGCTCAAAGTAGGCACCCTAAATTATCAAATTTGCAGACAAAAGCTGACTAAGTATGTCTCTTTAGGCTGTCACCAACGTTGATATATTGTCATTTAGCCCAAACAGGTCACATGTGGTTGTAGAGCAAGTGCAGGTGATCATTTCCGTATAAGACTTAACAAATTTAGTCAATATTATGTATATTAAATGCAACTGCAAAGCAGGTAAGTGGACCAGTTTTTTCACCAAAAAAAATAATAAACAGTGATGAGTTTTGTTTTTTGTCAAAGTTCATTTCAGTCCTCTCACTTTCAATTACTTTCAATTGAACCCTAATTCACCCTAAACCTTTTTATTTAATGCAAGTAAGTCCCTAATTTCAATTATTAACTTGGTAAGAATTAAATTTGATCTCTTAAAATTTTAATTTTCTCAATTAAGCCCAAATTAAGCTCCGAAACTTATTTTTTTCACCAATTAAGCCTTAAAGAAAAGTTAATTTGACCTATTTAAAATACAATTAAGTCCTTGCACTTAATTAAATTCTTTAATTAGACCCAAATTAATTTTTAAACATAATTAAAATTTAATTTGACCCATGATTAAATCAAATTGGCATATTAAAAATTTAATTATGTCCTTAAACTTAATTTTTATGCAAATTTGTCTAATCACTATCTAATTTGACCTTGAATTTGAATTTTATTTTGGATAATAAGGTACAAAATAGCCTTTATTATTATTGTTTATTTTTATTTTGAAAAGAAAAATGATTTTTTAAGAATAACCTAGAATTGGGTCATGACAATAAGCATCCTTACCAAGAACTTTAATGTCTTGATGCTTACAAAATAATGTTACTTCTTCTAAAAACGTTTCTCAACCATCTTCTCTTAACATTTGAATTAAAATCTTTGTGGTAGTCACTAAATGCATAACATTTAAAATGTCTTGAGATTTTTGTTGTAGGGCTTGACAAAGCACATTAATAATTCTCATAACGTTCTTCATTATATGTAACATGAATACAAAATCAAATAACATTAGCAACTTAAATGAAAAAATACATCACCATATTGAGAATAAGTTGATCAATTTAAAAGCAATGTTTTCAAGAACCAAACAAGTTGCCCTATATATTTTTATCAAATTGTAAATTGATTTGAAATGTAAACTCTATTTGTTATCTTCAAATTATTATAAACCACCAACTTGATTAACTCCCTTACCCTTTTCAATTTCACCAATATCAATTAAATGTTCAATTATAGCTACTTAAAAATTTTGTAATTCATCATTATGCTTACAAAAAGCACTAAAAATATTAATAATAAAAATTAAATTTTAAAAGAAAGTGTGAATATCATATATTTTGCTAGTTATAACAATAAAAGCCAATTGTAATAGACGAGCTAAGCAATGTATATAATATATAAAAGGGCAATCATTAATGAATAAAGTTTGCGAACCATTGCACTCACCATGCATATTACTAACACCATAATACTCCTTATCCCTAATATTTTGAACATTAAGATTGTGATGAGATAAAATAAAGAAAATCTCTTCTTTAAGAGTTGAAGTAATTGTATTTTTAACATAAACTATATCCAAAAATCATTCTCATATAAATCTACTTCTATCAACAAACCTAATAACAATAGTCATTTGTTCTCTTCTGGATTTATCTTGTGCTTCATCAATAATTAAACAAAATCTTGCATTACTAAACTTAAGATGAATTGAGAGTAAATATTTCTAGCAAAGATATGTCAAAGTTTTTTTTGAATTTGATGTGAGGTGCATTTGGATATTTTTCCGTATAAGTAAAAAAAGCACACCATTCTCCATCATTAATTTTCTTCCAATAATTAAATTCTTTAACAATAAATATGTCTAATTCTAACTTTCCAAATGGTTTACTTGGAAATAAATAGCAAGAAAAAGAAAACGTAATATTTTTCTCAAAATATTCAAGCCATTGATAACTTTTGAACTAATAAGACTTTAATTAACAAGGATGTTTTTCACTAGTTAGTGCATATTCAGACATCAAAGATTGATATGGTCCCAAATTAATGTATGCCTTTCAAATTTCATTTTGTTGATCAAAAGGATATTCTTAAATTTGAAAACAATTGCTTAAAACTCTAATTAAATAAGTAATGTTGATTCTAATAAGAGGCTGCTCACTAATTAATACAAGTACTTTGTAAACTGAAGCATATTGGAGTTGGTTAATGATACGACTAAAAGATTGATGTTTTCTTTCAAGTGCAGGAGTGTCGAAGTAATAAATAACCCGACAAGATCGGGATTGAACTACAAAAAGGTTAATTGTATAAATTATAGATGACAACAACAACAACAACAATAATAACAATAATAATACTAGTAGTAGTAGTAGTAATAATAATAATAATAATAATAATAATAATAATAATAATAATAATAAAATGCCTTGTAGCTGTCTAATCCTTTTTAACTCTTTTTAATTTTATTTTGAAGAATATTCATTGATTTGCTAATTAATATAGATATAAAAAATTACATGATGAAAAGTTATAAATATTATATATTTTATACTCGGTATTTTTTTAATAAAAAAAATATTAATATTAATAATTTTAATGTATTTAATTATTATATATCAAATAAGTAATTTTTTATTATTATATAACCTAAAACTCATGACACTAAATTGTGGTTTATTAATTAATGTATATGAAAAAATTGCTTGATAAAAAGCGATGGCTATCTTCGCGTAATCGTTTTATGCTCATTAAATTCTTTCAATTCAACAAGTTTAAATCTTAATAACTATATAAAAAAAACAAGGGTATGTCAAGAATGCCTGTGTAGTAAGTATATTTAAGTTGTTTTTTGTTTTAGTATTTCAAAATTAAAAAAAAAACCGAAAGGGATATAAAATAAATCCATATTTAATATAATCTTAGAATAAATTTATACATTTTGAAAATAAAAATATATATAAAAAAACATAAATTCTTTATTTTTATGCTTTTTATTTCGAATCACCCATGTTATGTCATAATTTCCACAAAATAATAAAAAACTTAAAAAACAACCACCAACTGGTTTCAAGAACTGTGGTGCCTTTTTGCTTCTTGAATATCGTGCAACTGTTTTCGCTTTCCTTTTTTATGTTTGTTTGGAGGTATCCTTTCGGGTCCTTCGAGAGCGAAAATATAGGCAGGGGTAAGTGCTCTTCAACCATTGTGTGAATACTGTACAATGAAGAAGGTAACGAAGGACAAAAGGCAAGAGATAGTTAAAGAAAGAGACTGTGAAGACTGGTGTTTTGTTTGCAAAGATGGTGGAGAGTTAATTCTCTGTGACTTTGAGTAAGATATTTTTTTTTCTTCTATTTTCTGACTTTCAAGTTCAATCTTTACTGTTCAAAGTCACTTTCTTGTTGGGTTCTTCTTGTTTCTTCTTTTGCTATTGATGACTGAGATATTTTGCATGCCTGGAGACTGGAGTGCTATTTTCTGTCTTTTGGGGGTCAAAGGGTAGTTCTGTCTTGGTGAGTTTGGAATGCTATTTTCTGTCTTTTGGGGGTCAAAGGGTAGTTCTGTCTTGGTGAGTTTCTGTCCGGTGGACTGAGCTTGCCTCATGTATGCTGCTACAACATATATAACATACAAGGATTGTAGTAATATTTTCTTTTGCTTTCCCAAGTTGAAACAATCCATTTTCTTGTTATATCTTGATTTTTAATGATTTTCAAGGCACTATATTATGTACATTGTTAGATTGTCACCTTGAACATGGCAGATTCTTCAATGCCTTTTTTAAGAATATAGAGTTTTCTGCGATTTTCATTTTTGAATTTCACATCCACTGAATGTCCGTGGAAAGGCCAAGATCGGCAGTATCTTTGCCTTTGGGAAATAAAATTTCTTACCAACCAAAGTCTATTTTTCCTTTTGAATATGGAAGTTCTTGATTTCAGTATTGATAGGCCTAGGAGCTTGTGAAATCGTGATTTTGGTATTAATTGGTACGTTGATGGAAACTAGGAAAAAGAGGTCCTTGTTGTTTGAATTTGATGATCTTGTTTCATTTTTTGTGCTCAATAAAAGTTGACATTTTGTATGTCATAAGTGTTTTCTTGAGTACTTCCTTTGAATTAAAGCATAGATAGGATTAGTGGATGAAAATCCTGTACTTGTAAAAAATTAAAATAATAGAAAGTACTAGGATTTAATTGTTTAAGAAACAATATCTTGTGATCTTTTTCTTTGATAGTTTATGTTTAGCATTCACTTATGATCATCATCATTGATCATTTTTAAATCTATCACTAGCTGAAAATGCAGTCACAAGCAATGTTGTACCTGTAATTTTTATTTGTGCACAATTTGTTTTTTCTGAACTCAATGTCAGATAGATTCAGCTATGGAGAATGCCTAAAATTTGAAGGTATGGATGACTAAGAAAGTTGTGTTTTCTTCTATCTAGAAAGGGGAATACTGATTGTATTTTCCCAAAAAGATCAACACAGTAATATGTGATCATGTTGCATTTTCTTATGCTTATTATCATGGTGAATCTCTGTTTGGCTCAATCTATTTACAGTATGAATGTTGCTAGCTTTGGTAGGAGTAATATGTTCATTACTTTATGAAAGTTGAACCTCTCTGCACAAGAAAGAAAATACTGATGTTCCTAAATGGAAAGTTAGTCACTTGGATAATGTACTGTTATGAAGCATGGTGGTGTTTAATACATTGAGATAGTTGAGCGGTTTTCAATTAACGTTGTCATCCTTGTTTTCTGACAGTCAAATAGATATCTCTAATGATGAGAATTGAGAAAACCTGCCATATATTATTATAATGAGTACATACTGCAGAATGCTTTGCTGTTATGTACACTTGTCCATAAATCATGATCTAATCCGTGCCCGTGAATAATTTATGGGGACGGCTATAATCTGATTGTGTTAATCCTGCATTGAAACTGCACTTATTTCTTGACTTTCCTCTGCAGTATGTGTGACAGCTACTTCCATGCGCCTCTTAAATTAAAATTGTTCAATGTCATTGTTGCCTTTCTAACTTTTGTCCTCTTTCTAGTGACTGTCTAAAGGTTTATCATACAGAGTGTGTGAAAAAGGGTGATTCCTTTCCGGGAACTGGTCAGCAATGGACTTGTGGTAAGCACTAGAAGTTATATGTGATGATAATCTAACTTGAAATTATGTCTTCTATTCAAATATTTCTAAGCAAGTGTAGTTACAGTATGCCATGCTACTTTGAAATATCTTAATGTATTAGGTTTCCTTTTTCTCAACTTTCTTTGTAAAGAATATGACAGGAAAATTTATGTAGCATATATAAATTTTTTTGATGTTTCAGCTCGGCATTCTTGTACCAAATGTCATAAAGCCACCAAATTATATTGCTACTGCTGTCCTAAAGCTGTATGCAGTCGCTGCATCAGTGCTGCTAAGTTTTTAGCTGTTAGAGGGAATAAAGGATTGTGTGAAGAATGTTTAGAGTATGCACATTGTGTAGAAGATAAAGATGATGTGGATGCTGATGGGGTAAGCATATCACCTTGTATGTCATTTTTTAATAGCAACATGCAAATGTGCATTCTGTACTATTTCTTGTCTGCATACGGCATTTCAGAAGAACCCAATAAATACATTATAGCAGGTTTTGGGTTGACTTGTGACAGACTGGAGTTTGGTTTTTTCTCAAATTCTGCAAACACTTGGAAAGAAAATGCAATAAGCGTATCACATTGACTACATAGACAGGTTATTTTGTCTGCCAACACTTTTAGGTAATCGTTTGGTAAACATAATATATTTTAATTAAAGAATGAAGAAGGGAAGAAAGTTGACTTATGTATCTTGCAGGGATATTTTTCTTGAATTTTCCTGATTTTTAAGCACCATGGATCTGCATTTTAGCAGATAAGCAAGAATCTGATTCCTAGGTCATTGCTGAAAAGTAGGGATACCAATGGAAAGGACTTGGAAGTTTTTCAACAAATGAAGAGGATTTTATCCATTTAAACAATGAATCAGATTGAAATAGAAACTTAGATTCATCTTGGGCATCTATGATTTCTTTCAATTTATTGATAAACTCTACTCTTTTTTGGAAGCGAGAACGAAGTTATGGTGATGATTATTCCACTGTGGCTGTATTTTTATGTATATCAATTTGCAGGGTGAAATAGACTTGACAGATCGAGATACGTATGAATGCCTGTTCCTGGAATATTGGGAAATCATAAAGGAAGCAGAAGGCTTGACATGGGATGATGTCATTTTGGCAGAGCTTGGGCTGAGAAAGCATTCCAAACGCAGCTTCAAGTCAACTAAAATTGGGAAGAGCAAAAATGATGGTGACTTGGTGATATATGATAGTGATCTGGAAATTACTGAAGCCTACAAAACAAGAGGAAAAAGGAAGGGGTCAAAGCCAATTGAATTTGATGGATGGGGATCAAAACAGCTTATTGAGTTCCTCACATTTCTTGGAAAAGATACAACAAAAGAGCTATCACAATATGAAGTTAATACAATCATCTGTGCATACATTCAAGAAAAGGAACTTCTTGATCCTGTAAAGAAAAAGAAAGTTATTTGTGATGAAAAGCTCTATTCAATTTTTAGAAGGAAATCTATGTATAAAAATGCCATACTTAATCTTCTGGAATACCATTTTACTGCAAACTTAATTGATTCACAGTCAGAGGATGATGAAAATATAGATGGAGTTGAAATAAATTTGCAAGAAAAAAGTGAAAAATCCACTATAAAATTCAAGAAACGGAACTCAATGGGCTCTCAAATGAAGTCTGAAGAAATAGAAGCAGTTCCTAGACTCCATGGCAGTGGTTTTGCAGCTATAGTTACTGAGAATATCAAACTTGTCTACTTGAGGAAAAGCTTAGTGGAGGAACTCTCGAAGGAGCCTGAAAGTTTTGAAGGTAAGATAGTGGGAAGCTTTGTGAAAGTGAAAAATGACTCCAGAGACCCCAGTGCTAGAAATTCTTACCAGCTCTCACAAGTTACAGGTAGGTCACTGTATCTGGACCGACCATAGCATTCAATTATTATTAATGCATGAAGGGGATGGCAGCTTATTTTCAGTTCTGCAAAACCAAAATCTTTTCGTTTATGTTTTTATTCCTATTTGCATCAAGTGGAAGCATGATTGGTAATTTGTGGTAAATTTCACACAATGTAGCTCATTTTTGTGCCTAAACATATGTTCTATGTTTCAGAGGTTATTCACATTTCCTTATTTTATTTCTTGATTTTATCTCAGGTATAAAGCAATCCTCAGTAATTGGAGATAATAAGAGTGAAATTCTTTTAAGAGTTTCCAGCATGCCAATAGATGTTTGCTTTTCAATGCTTTCAGATTTGGACTTATCTGAGGTAACTGCTATCGAAGCTTTTGTATAGAAATAATGATATGTTTTATTCTGCTAGTAAATATAGGTTTTGGAGGTTTCATCTAAATGAAACAGTATTGTCAATAATTATCCACGTCTTCCGTGCTTATCATGGGAAATGGATAATTCACTAGTCTACCATTTTTTTCTTATCATTTTTATTTGTATTCTATTTACCTATCCCTTTGCAACATTGTTGTTCTTTCCTCTTACTAAGCAATTCTGAGAAATGCCAGTTCTGATGACAGTATCTCTCAATTAATTACCATTTCCCATTACTTATAGCATAATAGGGTTTTGCATGAATTATTTCACATAGTGGTTGAACTGTTTATTGATGTATTAGGCACATTCTTGTCCAATGTGTCATTCGCAGGATGAAATTGAGGATTTGAGACAAAATGTGGAGGAAGGGTTACATCCAAAACCTACTATTGTAAGATTTTCAAAGATTAGTTTTTCTTTTTCTCTTGAGGTGAAACATTTCTGAACGCTCAATCATGTTGCTTTTTCCTTAGCTTTCTACTATTTCAAATATATTTTGATTATCTCAAGAAATTTTTAGACTTGAATATTAAGGATGTCAGAGCAATCATCATTATCAGAGTTCAAGTTACTGGTTTTGTAGACAAGAAAAAATCACTCGAAACCTATAATTAAAGAAGGGGAATTCAACTTTATACCTGTTTTTGAAAATGTAGGGTTATATCCTGAGGAACTGTTTAACTAGGAAATGGAAGCTGTTTTCTGTTATATTTCTGGTTGTATGGTAACGGAATATTTACAATAGGTCAAACAATTTGCCAACTTAATTGTCCTTTTTTTCCCCATAATATGGGTAAAGTAATAGGTTACGGCAATAATTGATGGGGATATCTTTCTTGACAGGTCGAGCTTGAACAGAAGGCAAAAGAGCTGCATGTGGATATAACAAAACATGTATGTATTCAGACTTGATGCTATACCTCTTAATAATGTTTTTCTTACCCTTTGCCTCCTGAAAAAGTTAAACAAGCTTTCATATTGCTTGCTATAAAAATTTCTCATTTCATAAGTTATTAATGGGAAACATTTTGCTGCAGTGGATTGAGAAAGAGCTGGCAAGGTTACAAAAACGCATTGATTTAGCGAATGAGAAGGGATGGAGAAGAGAATATCCTTTCATGGTGTGTGCTATTTAATAAAAGTGTTGGCTTTGGTAACATATTCCATCATCTTCAAATTTTCTTTCTGGAACCTCTTACTTAAACTTCCCTTGTATTGGAAGTACACTCACCTTCTTTAAAGCCTAAAACTAAATTCTTGGCTCTGCAATGCACCCCCAATATTCTTTTTTTTTTTTGGCACCATACATGGCAATCAAATCTGTCATATTGGTATGATGGGGATGCTATATGTCTAGCTTTTGCTAAATTATACCTTTCTTAAATTTACTTGGTACTGATTTTTCTTTTATATGTCATCATTGTCATCTGTTCACCATCACAAGTGTACGTTTAACGTTAGGCATTTTTCACAAGTTATGAACTATATCAATGAATGATTGTTACCTTAACCTTTTATTGGTGTCAAACGTTGTATGAATATTTAGATGAACTAGAACTGCTTAAGAAACCGTCTGAGCAGGAACGATTGTTACAACAGTCACCAAAGGTCATTCAACAGATGGTCGAGTGCAAAACTTCTCCACAAATGTTTCAGAAACGATACAGACCAATATGATGGATCATGCAGGGATGCGGGCTGCTGTCGGGGTGTAGAAATCACCCAGCACTTAAACTGGAAAATACCCAACCTTGGCCATATCTTAGATGGATTTTGAGACTGAAACTGCTTCAAGCAACTTGGTCATCCTTTTTGTTACCAGACTACTTGGGAGAAAATTTTGTTTAATGTCAGGGATGGGTGTATTATGTCATAAATTTGCACTATATATTATAATTTACAACATATGGTTGCTTATCCTAGATTTTGGGATTGATATTGTAGCAAAATCGTGGTTGAAAAAATTGATGATGCACACTCCTTTCTGGCCCCAAACCTATGCCAGCTTTAATTACAACTAACGCAGTAAATACATGAAGGCCTTTTCTGTCTGCATATTACTTAAATTTCTTGTCACTTGCATATAATGTATATCGTTCTATCAGTTATCTAAGCATATCAACTTTACTATTTACATTCAATGGTTTCTCGTGAACCCCAACACCAACACCGATGACGGAACTGCAGAATGATTTTTAAGTTTTCAGGGTCTGTTTGGAAAGAAGGTTGCACTAGTTTCCTGGTGTTTTGATGCTTTTCACTGAAACTGAGGTTGCACGGAACAGCTACTTCGCAGTAACAGGTCCATGCTTTCCTTAGTTTTTGAGCACATTAACACTGTCAATGGTATCTGATTCGTTCCCCTTGTCAATACCAACATCAGTGATGGGAAGAAAAGAAGGAACACTTTTTACAGTTGCTGAGTCTTCATTTTCCCTTGGAGGGGAATGACTGTTGCTCTTACTCGGCCAATCATCATCTCTCAACTGGGTACCCACCGCGTGGTAGTCCTGGCTCTTCCTGTTTTCTAGTATCTGTTCTTTTTCACTAGCTTCCAGCAAAATTGTTTCGTCATTGGTAATTAGCGATGGCGCATCTGAAATTACAATTGTGTCTGGCAACTCGGGTGCATTGGGCAACTCTTGTTTTTGCTTCCGATTCGAATTCTGACCCAGTGTGCTACCACCACCAGAAACAGTCTTGGTTTTGCTGACAAGATGGTGAAGCCACAATACCTGTTCAAGAATATAAGCTTCTGTTTTCTCCTTGTCTGCGTGGTGGAGCGTTTCAATCCGGATTATGTCAGCTGCCGCAGCAGCAGACTTTCTATTGGGCTCAGACCTGTATGCAAAACGATCAGATCTTAGTTCACTCTGGCCATTCTGCTTACTCGTATTAACAAAATAAATTGGAAAAACTGAGAAACATTTGGTAGAAACCTAAGGACTCACCCGATACTTGCCCACTCTCCTACCCAACCAAAACCGTGATGGGCTCTGTTTTAGATCAGTTAAAATGCAAAGCGAATCAATGAAAATGATTAGGCAGCGGGACACAGCAAGATTAAGGATATAAAGCAGGAGAAATTTTCTGTTTTTAGGGAGGGAAAATAATGGCATTGCATACTTGGCTGTATTAATGGACATTGGAACCAGCCACTGCAATGTCTTCTCCATCTCATCTTTAATTTCCGTAATGGTAAGCTGGAGAGGCAAATCACAACTAGAGCATCTGCATGACTAGGAAAATAAAAACCAAGGGGAAAAGTAATACCTCATCTTTGACATGAAAAGATAGCAATTTGGAACGCAGAGCAGATTTTACACCAGGCAGCAAGTTCTGGTACAATGCATCCTTACTATTTGAAGGTATGGAGCTTGATCGTGCCACCTATGAATCTATAATTAGAAAGGCCTTGAAGCAAGATTCAAAGAACACAAGTACATGCATGAATGGAGAGAATGTAAGAAAGCAGGGAGCTCAATTTTTTTAACGCAGGTGAACTAAAAATGTGCAATTAAGGTAGGGAAACTAAGCAACAAGCAAAGATGATAATCAGTAGGAAATGAGGGTGTGAAATCTTCAAATCATGTTCCAAGTCATTCAGCTTAGCAGGGGCACTGTAAGCAGTCAACTTAGTCTGGTTCAGAGCAAAACATGAGGGTGTGCCTTACATTTAATAGGGTTGTGGCCCTTGAAGCTGTCTGTGGATCGAAAATGAGCTAGAAATTTATGAAGCATAAGGGCTATTAGTTTTACTTGCAGTGCAAAATAGACCAGCTCAGTGTTCAAGTGTTTGAAGTCAATGCATTGTAACTGAATCGAGACTAGCCCTCTTAAGACCCCAATTCAGCAGTTCATGGTCCTATTCAAAAGGCCACAAAACAGGTAATCATCTTTTCTTCAAGTATGCACTGGCTAGGTCAGAATTCTAACATAAACAACCACTCACGCAATGGTGCACACAAACAGAGACACACACCATATCCATTTTCATTTCTATGGTTCTGTTATGAAGTTGTTAATGACTCTTTTCATTCACATGGTAACTACATGATACATGAATGCAAGGTTGTGCATGTACACGCATCCAGAAGTAATATCGGATGCAGTTTGGTCAATTGCAGGCGAAACATACAATTTTACAAGATGAAAACTTTGAAATCTAGTGCAGCATGCAAGGGACTCCATCACAGTCATTTTATGCATGTAGTATAGTACATATGGAAAATAAGATAGCTTGTCCATGCTTATGGGTGCACAAATTATGGAAAAATAGTTCTACTCATTCTAGATTTTTCTTCCCACAACCTTTCTGATTCTCTTTCGCTTTCCTTTAAGAGTAAGACTGTTCTTGCTATATTAGAAGTCCATCAGATATGTGAAATAATGTCACATGGTAACCAATCTTGAATACAAATTGTAAGACTACTAATTACTAACTTTGAAGAATAGTGGACAGACAAAATGAGATTTAACATGATGAACATAGATGGCACTTACAAGGTTATCAATTTGCATAACTACATTTGCATAATGTAAAGAAAGACCAGCAGGTCCCAATCTTGCAGGATTGCTCACGGATTCTTTATCTTGTATGGAATCATCTGCAGTATAATATTATAATAAATGAAATCAATTTATGCAAGAACTCCTTCGAGTAAAGGATGAAAAGTCAAATATGCAGAAGCATAAATCCCAAGGAAAATCTGTGGGCCAGTAGTGCAAGAAAAACTTTTCTACTTTCCATTGCCGAGTTTGAACTCCACGTATAATGTTCTTTTTTCTTATTCAAAATGGTTTCAAGTATTGAAAAAAAGAAATGATACCAAATAGTAGTACATGTTCATTGGTTAATGGTGAAAACTTATTACACTGAATATACACGTGCATCCATAAGAAATTTTTCAATGATAAAAGATTAATTTTGATTAAAAAAAAATATAAATTGATCATTCATATTCAAAACAGAAATCACAAGGAAAATTAGATTGACTTCTGTGATGAAATCACAGGGAAAGTTGATATTGACATGGAAAACTGCAGAAGCATACACTTCAAATAATTTCTTTGCGACTTGATAACACCAGAACTAGCAATTTTTGAACATGAAAATTACATATTTTGAAGAAAATGAAAGTAAAACATGCACTTGGAGAGCATAAATAAGACAAGCTCAAGACCATGTCCAAACACATACCGAAGCTTCCATATGCGTTGCCTATCTCGAGGATTAAGAAATGGACAATATCTACAAACTTCTCCATAACCTGCATAAGATAATTAGGTCACTACAAGAAGTATTCCAATTATTGAGATTCTATTTACTCTATCAACAACCTAGGTAGATAATCAATGATATTTGTTGCCATAAATCAAAAATCATAATTTAAATTATGTAGCAACAGAAAGAAGCAAAACAATCAGTAATGCTACCTCTTCCAAACTTCTAGACCAGAGTGATTTCTTCTTTACATTTTGTATTCGTTTTCTTTGGTTTCTTATTTCTGTCCTTAGCATTGCAGGGCTTTCTCCTGCATTTCAGAGAGCAAAGACACAAACTTAAATTAGTACCTCACTAACAAGTGCCCCAGGACACTGAGTGAGGGTTACTACATTAATTAGCAATTGATACATTATCAGAATTCTCAACTACAATCATGTCAATCACCTCGACTTTCAGAATTCTAAAACTATTTAACACGGACATCTCAATTTCTAGTAACTGCAACATAACAAATGGCCTCTGTATACCTTTAGGATTAGTCATATGTAAAATACAACAAACAAAATTAAATGTTACCATCATATAAAAGCACAACTAACAACATTGCAGCAATGTCAAAATCAGTAGCTAGATTAACAAATAAAGAAAGTGGTGTCTTTTTTTTTTTGTGTGTGTGTGTGTATCAATATTGTGATGAAGAAAGCATGGATAAAGCACCATATCCTATCATTTATAAAAATCCATTCTTCATCTCATCTAGATGTATTTACATTAAATGTCTTTTAGTTTCTTTCACTTTGTGATCAAAGCCAGTCAATTTCAGCAACAAAGGTTAGATGTTCAGTCAATAACATCATTTCTCATTAGTTTCTGGAAAAAGGAGTGGCATACTGTTTGGTAACTAAAAGGATGCCATATACACAGTTCAATAGGTTCAACATAGAGTGTATTTCACAGTCACATCACACTCTTTTTATGAAGCACGAATGGCAGCATTTTTTATTCAAGAGCAGCTCTCAGATAACCATATAGAAGTTAAACAATGACCTTTCTTATTAGAAGCCGCAGCATCCTCCCTCTGTTGACATTCTTGTTCCATTTTATCCAAAATTTGCAATTCATGGTATAGCTCCTGCAAACCCAAGAACAGTTATGTTATCATTCTTTGAAACCAAAGCACATGATGTAACAGCAAAAGTTTACACAACTTATCACAATACTCCAGTTATGCAAAGCATAAATCATCACATCAGGAAGGCAAATAAATAAAAAATTAACGTAAAGCTGCAGGCTCTATGGATGCATATCGTAAATGTCAAGAATAGTTTTTTGGGCACAACCATATTAAAGTGCTAGAGAGGCCATCCATCCACCAATTAAAGTTCGCAAAATCATAGCAAGAAAGAATATTGTACTCACAGCTGTATACTGAACCAGAATCGTTAAAAATTCTATTATGGATTCTGCCTCCTCCCGTAATTCCTTACGAGGAGTTTGTACTCTGCTAATTCTAGAAATCAAATAAAGAATTTCAATCAGAAATCAATGCTATAGAAGTATATTGTAAATATAATGGACAAACAAGGTACCGTGCTATATGTATTACTTCTCAAAATAACGGTCCAAGTTGTGCCATTGAGAATCTTTACATCGATTTCCAAAACGAACCACCTCTCCTGAAAATATTTTCAGCTCTTCTCTGCAAAACAAGTAAATGAAGACTTCAAGATACTGTTACAGAAAAAAGACAAATAGGAGAGCTTGCCCATAGATGCATTATGATGCTAATTTGTAAGGCACTCAACTCTTGTCAGCTGCAACGATCCTCAAAAGTTCATCCATATCTTTTGATATCAGATTTTGCACGCCTTCGGAAGGAAGCACCTCTTTTTTCAAATAATTTACACTTCGTATAGAAAGAGATTGCATAAGGTTGGAACCCTTGACAACTGTGTTTGCTACCTCAAAAGCTAAAATTCCAAGTTCATTGCCCTTGGTTGCTGCACTAGAAGCAAAAGTGTTAGGGTTTAAATTTGTCATGCTACTCCCTAGCGTGTCCAGGACCTCCACTGCTTTCCCTAGTCCAAGAGTGCCAGCTCTACTTATACGTGAACTAACCTCCGAAACCTGCAGATTATAGCATTTCATTTAAATATTTTCAATGCATATCAAATTAGCAGGCCACTGCAGCATTGTAGTAGGTTATAATCTAGATTATTCATCTGAGTCGTCAGCCATCCAACAACGCTGATTACACATATAGGCTTTCGTAAATATTCCAGTTAAAATCACTAATGCAATCTCATCATGCTTCTGGTCTGGTTTGTTCAGAAAACAAGAACTTTCCTCCAATCCAACAACGTATACAGGAGACTATTTCTATTTAGAGTCTGATTAGAAATGTAGAAATGTAACTGCTGTTATTTTTTAAATAATTTTTTATGTTAAAATACATGTAAATAATTTTTTTTATTTTTTAAAAATTATTTTTAATATCACACAACAAAATAATTTAAAATTAATAAAAAAAAATAATTTTTTTTACAAACACTTTTAAAACACATAAACAAACTGTCCTTGCTCTAGCATGCCATATACTTGATATCCATTCTCCTCGCCAAAATTTTCACAATTAGATGAAAAGTAAATTGATTTAATGATGGACAAATTTGGTGATTAAGGATTCGATAACTGGGATTAGGCCTGATGCTACTTGTTTACTCAATTTAAACTACTTTTCTCTATGTTTGACTCCAATCCAAGCTTCACCGCATCAAGCTTTCCATCTACACCATCCGAGACTTTTAAATCATCAACAAGCTTGCCTTATTTACCAACAAAACATAAAAGAACTAGTCTTGAAAAATAGCCAAAACTAACTACTCTTGCAAGAAAAAACATGAAAACTTTAGTTGACCAAACCAAAAAAAATTGCAAACTTCACCTTGGCAACGGCTGCTTGTCTGCGAATTGATCTTGATTTTATTGATGATGATGGATATCTAGGAATCCCATCATAAAACTCGTCTCCAACATCATTTTTAGCATATAAAAATGACTCCTTTGTCCGCTGCTTTATATTTGCCTCTTGCAATTCCTTTTTCTCTATTCTTTCCTTCACTTGTTGAGTACTTGAAATATGTGGCTTGTTGCAATAAGAATCAACACCATTCCCCTTAGACTTTGCATATGGATTGGATTTTTTGTTACTGGCATTGGATTTCTTTGAACAAGTCCCTCCCATGGTTATTGTCTAGTGATCAATCAACACGAATACAAATTGTGAATCCAAAAACAGCAAAAACCCAAATCAAAGATTGAAACTTTACAAGTGATATACCAGATGAATAAAAGAAGCGGATTTTTCCAGAGAGAGGGGTGGGGGAGCTTGACGGTGTAAAAGTCCACCCGACATAGCCATCCCGCCTAAACCATTAATGAGAATTCTATAATGCTGTTAAACAATCACATGTGATCCTCCTTCTTTTTACTTTTATCAAATCAAATTCTGTTCTTTCAGTTAAATGATTTTGATCCTTTTTTTCAATCAAATGTGATTGAACCCCTGTTTGTACGGCGGGAATTGGTTTTTTTTTTTAAACTACTTTATAAACTTTGCTATATTTATTTATTATTAAAAAAATTAGTCAATAAAAAATATTTTTTAATTAAAAAATAGTTTAATTTTCAAAAAAATATTTTCTATTTTGGACTAAAAACACTTTTTAGAAGTTATAAAAAATTTAAAAATATTATATTAATTGTTGATTACAATAAATTTGATCCTTAAAATTTTAATTACTATATATTTTGTTTTCAACTTTTTTTTTCAATTTCACTCCTTAGAATATGATTTAATGTAATTTTTATATTAGTTTTGATCTTTATTTTTATGATTTTTATTTACTTTTTTTTAATTAAAATTTTATATCTATCAATTTTTTTTCTCGTTCTTTTGAATGTTATTTATTTTATTTAAAATAATTTATGAAATTATAATTAGTATTATTTTAATTTTATTATCTTATAATTTTTTATTTGTTAGATTTAATCTCTATTGTTTTAATTTTTATTGATTTTATTTGATAAAATTTATGAAATTAATTTTTTATTCAATTTCATACTCATTCAATTTTTTTATTTGTAAAATTTGTTACTCGTTATTTAAATAAACTTAAAAAAATATTGATAAGTTATTTTTCAGCTTATTTTCTATAATATTACTAAATACTAGAAAGTATTTTCAACTTTATTTTCTATGACACTATCAAATATAAAAAAATAATTAGAAATTTACTTTTTAAAAAACTCACATTTAACCTTTATCAAATCATATTCTATATTTCATTTAAATCATTTTGATTTTTTTTTATCAATCAAAGGTGATTTAACCTCTTTATCCAACCTCGTCACTAGTTAAATGGTAGCCAGAAATCATTGGAGATCTAGCATGATCGACAAGAAACTCCATGCTATTAACATGAAAAAATAATTTCTTATTAACATATTATTTAAGAAGTAGATGATTTGCTTAAAACTCAATAAAAAAAATAGATAGATAATTTTATTGAACAATGAAAGGTTACAAGGATTTATTTATTGTCAAGATAAAAAAAATAAAAATTAAAAGCTAGATGAAGGTACATGAAAGATGTCAAATTGACTTTTATTTAAGATAGAGGAGTTGATTTAACTTAATATAAAGTAGAGTATTTGAATTGATAAACGTGAAAACTAAAGGGACCATACGGTGATTCTTAGACATTAAGTTTGGTGTGCTGTTTTTAATTGTGTCAGACAGATAAAAATAATAAGTAATGCTGTCATAGAAAGACAGCAGCAGGCGTCTGCTTCTTATTTTAATATAGTCAAACTATGCGCTTTGACTAGTATGAACTGATCACTTATTCGCACTTATCCAGCGGGTGTCGTTCGTGGCAGCAGTTGGCTGTGTTGCGCCGGGGCGGGCCAGTTATAGGCAAAGATTTGAAACTTCGCCTGGCCTGTCAGTTTACTTGCCTCTTGCAGCCAATTTTTTTAATTTATTTTAAAATAATATTATTTTAAATATAAATAATATAAATTATTGATTCCCATACCCCCGAGAGCTAAGCAGGGTTATGGAACTATATTTACGAGGGCTTCATGCTTTTTCTAGGAGAAGTTAGAAGTAGAAATCTTCTAAAAAATAAAAATGTTAATAGGATTGGATCATGGTGATATTTGTCGCTTTGGTTTCGAAATAAGAGTTAGGTACCTAACTCAGGAGGGTGTGTATCACACATCCACGGTATCAAATTAAAGTTGAAGTTAATATGATGTGGGTGGATAGTAAGAGTTAGATAGTTTTTAGCAATAAGTTGTGGATCTATATTCAAAATAATGTTTGGTACCATTCTTAGATTTTATTTTTTATTTTTTAAAAAAAAGGATAAGGACAGTGAAGGTAAATGAAACAAGAAAAAAGATAAAGGGATAAAAACAGAATTGTATTTGGTAATATTATATAAAATAAAATAATTATTTTTGTATTATGTTTAATTATGGTGGATAAAATAAAATAAATATAAAATGTATATTTTACTTTTATGCCAAACTTAGATATTTTATAAAATAATTAGTTATTATTTTAGTTTATATTGAACGGTAAGATTAATAATATTATAATAATTATTATTATAAAATTTATTTAGAATAGGATGATAAATTAACCTAAAACCTAGATAATTTAGGACTTAGATTGATTCTGGTTTAAGAAAATAATAAAGAAATGATTGACTCAATCCAAAACCTGATCAATGATTGACCCAATCAACCTAACATAAAACACTGGTAAATAACTCATTGACTTATTTTTTGAAATTATTTGGGTCACAACAAGATTATTTTGATTTTTTTAATAAAAAAATAGATTAATCCACCCTCCCGACTCATAATTCGGGCCTTGCCATCCGGGTAACTCTTAAGCCGTGTTTTAAAATAATAATTATTATTATTATTTATACATTGACACAAATCAATCCTCAGAACCCATGACCTGAGCTTCATTCAAGGTCAACCCTAGATTTAGATTTTAAAATTATAATAATAATTATTTTATTTTTATGTTGACTCGAGTTAACAATCAACCCTGCTTGTGATACGAGCCTACCTTCAAGTTAACCCTTGAGTCAGGTTTGAAAACTATAATAATAACTATTTTTATTCTTATATTGACCCAGATCAATAATTAACATAACTCATTACCTAAGCCTTATATGTGTTTATGGCTAAGAATTGACATGGTAATGGTTGAGAAAGAAATGTTAGCTCAAAGTTGGGTTATCCATAGCTTAAATAACATTTTTTTCATTTTAAAAATAGAAATTTATGTAATGTAAGCTTAAAATAATTTTATTTAAAATCTCTTACAATTCTAAAAAGGTTTTAACATTTTTTTAGGAAAAAGATGATTTGACTTCACAAGTATATATGATGAGGTGACTTTTTTTTACAGGTTTTAAATCAAGAGGTTTAAGTAAAACTCGAGGTTTTGTTGAGAAAATAAATTGTCTTTCTTTTTAGTATTTATTTTATCAATATGAATAATGAGGAGTAGTTTTGTTTGCAATTTCATGATTCTTATGAAACTTCTCTATTTTGAGAGCACTATTTATCATTTCAGTTTACTTGCTTAATTAAAAAGGACTTTTAAAAGCACATAATGAGGTTATGGATTTTGGTTATGAAAGAAAAGGATTTATAGTTTTAAAGAGTGTTTCAAGGTTTTAAAGACTTAGAATCATTGTCATTGTGTCTTTCTTTTCTTTGATTCACCTATTTTGATTGCTTAGGTAGGGCATTTTTGTTTTAACCTTCACTTGATCATTTTTTTTCTTTTCATTTGAGCATGCTCCCCCATATTTGGATTTTCTGAGCTTTTTGGATTTTTCACAACATCTTCTAGATTTTTAATCTTTGATTTTTTTACTTGCCTCTAGTGTGATCCTTATGATCAACTTTTAATCTTTAGAATTTTTATTTTTTTTCCTATTATAGGGTGTGATCCTAGTTACAGTTTTCACAATGAAAAACATATTTAGGACCATAAGTGATATCTTTTTTAAATATGAAGGGATGACAAAGATAAATTTTTATCATTTAAAGCACAAGTGTTAAAATCGATGAGTTTTGTCATTATTTAGTGTAATTGTTTTGAAATTTTGCATAAAGACTTATGCTTTTATAAATCGATGACTAGTAAATTGAACTACATGCGATTATATATATAACTAAAATATGACCTAAAAGACATGGTAAGACCTTTTATGCATTTTTCATTTTTTATGTTTTATTTCAAAATTGTTTGGTCACCTCAAAAATAAATTGCTTGAATGATACTTTTGTCACCTTACAAAAAGGTGTCTAAACATTGTTTTAAGAAAACATCAAATCACTTCTAAAACCAAAAATCAAAATCAATTTTTCATGATTATTTTGGTAAAATGATTTTTTACAAAACTTATTTGGTCAAAATGTTTTTAATCTAGCTATAAGATTAGTTATAAAAGTCAATTTTATGAGTTTTATAAGGGTAAGGATTGCCTTTTAGCATTTTACATGGCACACTTAGGGGTTTGACCATTTCTATAATGAATAAAGATATTATTACTTTTTTCATAACAAAATATTTCTTGATTTCAATGCAAAAGTTAAACTATGAAAGGTATAATCTTATTAAAAGATACGAATGAGTTTTGAAAACATCTAAAAATAAAACGTGGTCTTGAAGACTTTGTTTACAAAGCTAAAATGACAAAGCATGTTGACTATAAGAATTTGGCTTCTCTTCTTTTCTTCAACACTTGAAGCTTTTATAGTCGGCTTTTTTATCCTTTCACATTATTTTTGAAGATTTTCTAGCCTTTAAATGTAATTCACTTAGCCTTAATAAGTTGAAAAAGTTTGTCCCTGAAAGAATGATAATTTTCAATATTATACCTTATTAGTCTATCATAATACTCCTATGTTTGTTAGGTTTATACTATTTCAAGTATAGAGGTTGAAATCGTTTTTGAAACATTAAAATGATTTGTCCAATACTGACAAATATCTCTAACATTTTTTTTTAAGGAAAAGAAAAATGGTAAGGCCTTTTTGTTTTGTTGTGGATTTCAATGAAGTTGTATATTGTTTTAACCAATTGTTAATTGATTTTGATGGGATGAGGCAAACATAAATGTTAATAACTAGATATAGGGTTATGTTGCCTTGGCATCCATATATTGTTCCATTGTTTCCTTGGTTGGTTTTAGTTAAATCACAACTGATGAACGTTATTGTTTTTTTTTTCTTTTTAGTAGTAATTTTATTAGCTGTTATAACTACAACTCTCTCAGCCACTTTCACTATATCAATGAAGTGCTGGGCTAAGGCACTTATCAGATAATCAAAATAAGGGTTTTTAAAAGTATTAGAAAATAGTTGATTATTTCTTTTTCAAGTAGGGGTGGATTGACTTAAACAGCCCTTTTCTTTTAACCGTTGAGCATACTTTCAGACTGATTCATGGCTTTTTTTTCTCCAACACTAATAGATTAAATTTGTTTGAAGTAATGTCCATGTTAAACTTATATTGTTTAATGAAAGCATATGCAAGATACTTCCAGCTCTGAATTTACATGTTATTCGGCCTTGTGTATCAATTTAATACAACCTCCTCAAGCTATTTAGAAAAAAAAATGCATTGACAACTTTTCATCATGTAAGATTTCTATCATCTTATTACAATAAGATTTGAGATGAGTGGCAAGGCATTAAGTTCCGGTTTATTTTATAAACTCAAATATAAGAAATTTTTTTGGTATAATAATATTCAAAACTAGATATATCTTGATGGTTTGGACGGGGTCATACAAGTCAACATCTTTAATAGTTTTTACTCTTGCTTTTGACGTTACTATTTTATCATAATTAACATCTTTGAAATATTTTATCTTGTAGGATTTATTGAATTAGACAAAGGTTACATGCTAATTAAATAGACCTTCACTAGATATGTTCCTGAGCGTTTGCTCAAGTAGGCTAGAGATACGGGCCATGTTGATTTTTAAGAAGTCTGAGTCCTTTTAAAAGTGAGCATCATAATAGACATATTCCTCATCTTCCATATTTATTTGTTGAAGTTTGGTGTTGTAGATTTTATGGATTTAAACTTTGCAGTGACCTATATTTCAACCTGGCCATGACTACATGACATTTAACCCCAAAACATGAGCGCACATATGCGTATATAAATGCAAATATGTGTACATATACATCAAATATGGATTAACTTGTTTAAATAGCTAATACATGACTTATTCTGTTGAATACAAGCAGAACCCGTAATCTTGAATCTGAAGAGATCTTTTTCATGTCCTCATTTTAATTAAATTCCATACATTTTGGAAAGTACAATAAAAATATGGGTCTAAGCCTCTTAAAAAAAACAAGTGATTCTTTTGTGCGATCATTTTTCAGCCTTGGTTATTGGGCAATTCCCCCTAACTAGTTACATCATCTCATATTTTTGCTCTTATTAAGAAAAGGTCATGGAATTAGCTAAAAAAAAAATAATCTAGTAGTGTTTCATATTTTTTTTATCAAGTTTTCTTGGGGGTGGGTTCTCGTCGAAGGTAGATTTACTACTGTAAAAAAAAGTCTATGATCTTTCTAATAGCCACCTCTTGTGAACATAATATATGGGTTTACAAGGAATAGTTGGGGCATAGTTTGACCGCTATTATCAAGTAAATGGTCAGCTCATAATTGGATGTTTCACGAATCTAAACCCCAATTAAAAATCATGAGGTAGACCAATACTCCCCCATCTAAAGTATAATAGGGTTTATACTCTCAGAATTTTAAATGCATGAAAGCATGAATCCATATTCGATGTACTTACATATAAGCAATATGTAAAAAAGAATTATGGTAAAATTAAATTAGACAAACCAATGAAATAAACAGGACAACAAATAATTAAACAAATAATCAACAAAGTTTAGTCCAACTAGACAAGTCTTTGGTAGAGTCATCATCTTGTTATGGTGTACATAACATTGAATGGATGAACTGCCTCTTGGATTGAAAGGTTTGAGGTTTAATCATAAAATTATAATTTTTAAAAGAGTTGCCACCTAATATCATAATCATAAGAAAACCTAATGGTTTATGATAATCTAGGTAAGAGAACTAGTTGTGTAATGAAAAGACATATCACCTTTAATGCACCTTACTTATGGTAAGCAATATTGTTGATTGATTGTTATTCTAAATCATATGGTAAAAGGAAACATGAAGAAGATTCTAGATAACAAGGTGGACAAAAAGGTATAAAAGGTTCTAAAATTGAAACTATATTATTGTTACTTTTGTATTGACTAATAGATGTTATAAAGAGCAAGAGTTATTGTAGAGATAAGAAAGGGTATAACATTAAAAAAGTAATGAACAACCTTCATTCTATATATGGAATTACCATATGTGATAACTTTTGTTCATTTTTTTAGAGCTTTTTTGTTTAAGGAGTAAGAGAGTAAAGATCATGATTTCAAGCTAAAATGGCTACACACATACATGAGTGAAGCTTAAGGCATTAGAATCGAGATGATAGATTTTCGACTCTATAGTTATAAATAAGTTATTTAGAATGTTTTTGATGGATGTTAATGTTCCATGACTAAATTAAGACTTTAGTTATAGTATCATAATTTAGTATGATTGATGAATTTTTATATTATTATGATAATGTAACTGGATTATTTAAATAATAAATATTAGTATTATTTTCATGTTGTTTATATTCTAACTTCAAAGGATGTATAAGAATATGAGAACTTTCTCCTTTACTATTATTAATTTTTATGGTTCTTAGCTGAGAATAGGACTTACGAGCTTTTACATGCGTATAAATACTAACATCTAGATTCAAGCAAGACAAATCAGATAGGTTAAATTAGTTTTAAAAGTTGTTAAGCTATTGGACTTGTTTAGTACTACTAATATATATATATATATAATTCATTAGTTCATAAATATAAAAATATAAAATACACTATCTAGACTAATATATTAGTAAACAATGAGTCCTTCACAATGAAATTATAAACTAATATAAATGTTAAGCCTTTTTATTTTAAAAATGAAACAATACCTTTGATAAATGATTTTTTTTCATTTCTCATTGTATGGAAACTAAATGGTTTAATGTTTTATTCAAATATAATTTCGAGGAAGATTATGATAATGTAATGAATCGTATAATTCATTATATTAATTACAATGGTGGTAATTATAACATTGGTGGTGGTGATTGGGATACAAATGATGATAACAATAATAATAAAGATAATAATAGTGATGTGAATTATGAATCGTTTTGAAAGTGAGATCTTGATTATTATACACTAGCATTATGCTAACCGTAGCTATCTTTATGTATTTATCTTAATTATATGTATAAAAATGTTGTATGATTTTATATGACATAGTTACGAGATGGTTGGATAAAATCTTAAAAAAGATATTGGAAACAATATCTCAACGTATCTAAGATGGATGTAATAACATTTCAAAGTTTGTGCTTTGATTTAGAATTAAAGTATTAGTAAAAAACTTCAAGAATAATGAGTGTTATTAAAAAGATGGTCATGTTTCTTTATACATTAGCATTAGATACTTTAAATAGAAAAATTCAAGAAAGATTTCAACAATTGAGCAAAAATATTAGTAGATATGGTAATGAAGTGTTTAAAATAATGTGTTTGCTCTTAATTGATATTGTAAAACTAGAAGACCTGAATTTAGAGACACTCCATAGAAAATTGAGATAACTTCAAGATATATGCCTATTTTCTAGGTTATATTAATATACTTTTGCATTATTAATACTAAATATAAATTATTTTGATAGTTTTGTTCAATAATTTATAAACTTGTCTTTCTTGTATTTGATATAAAACTACATAGGAGTAATTGGTGACTCACATGTGCATGCTTGTTTTCTATAGAGAATTAAATTTTATTTATCGTTAGAAAAAGTACATCAACTCAAAACATAATGACTGCATATAGTATTGACATGTAATTCACTTTTATTTAGGACGGATGGAAAGGTAGTGCACATTACACATTTTTCTAGAGGCATTGACAACCTACAAATAAAATTTCTAAAACACTTAAAGGTAATTCAATAAGAAAATGTCATGTTATTATTACTATTTTTCAAATAACCTTTCTATATGTAATAACTTAAAAATTTATTATTTATTCTCATATAAAAATATTATTTGATAAATGTTTAATATCCAAATGATTATGGATTTTTAAATTAGTATAAAGGTGAAATATATTATATGTCATATTTTTTATGTGGAGGAAACAAAAGAAGTCAAGAAGAAGCATTTAATCATGATATATAATGTAATTGAATGTACTTTTAAAATGTGCAAAAAAAGATAATTTTTTTTGCAAAACATGCTCATTTATTTTTGCAAAACACAAGTTCAAGTTATAATTGTATTAATAGCTCTACATAATTACATTAAAATAAAGACTCAAGATAATAATACATTTGCAAAATTTGACAACATCCATATTTTATTCCTAATTAGATTGTAACCAATATCATGTCACATTTACAAAATCATGCAAACCATTAATAATCTTGAATGGATGAATGGATGAATGGATGATGTACTGGTAAGATTACAACTAGTTAATAAGATAATAAAATTAGTTTATTGAAATTGGTACATTTGCAATTGGTACATTTATTATTAATATTTTCATGAAAAACTAAGACTTTAATGTTATTTTGCTATATTTCTTATGTATTAATAACTACATATTTTCTTATATAAGTTGAAGTTATGGAATTACTATATCTTTATTTTGGTTATTTTATTATTAACAATAATTTTAACTAAACATACATTTTAATCAAACTATAATAGCTAAATGTGTTCTTTTCAAACCAATTTTTTTCAAAATGCAACCACAAATTCTACGTTAGTAGATAGATTTATGGATCACAAAGAAGAAGTTCGGATGTGTTAATCAATTTTTTTCTATAAAAAATAAATATAACTTTTAATTTAATTTTTTAATCAAAATAAAATTTTATCGAAACATTTTACATGCTCTCTTCCTTTTAAAAGGCAACTTAGAGTAATTAGACTACATCATTTCCATGCTTAAATTAAGTTTATAAGATGGTTATTTTTTATTTTCTAAGTTATTTTCATTTTTTTTTATAGTTAACTTAGATTTAGTTGTTCTAAACCAATAGAGAGTAAGATATAACAGAGTTTGTTACAAGTCAAAACCCTTAAATACAACACCCTAATTACGAGGAGACACCCAAAATACTTAATTTTTTTTAATTATAGTCTCACTTGTCAAAACTTTATTACAACCCTTTATATAGAAAAAAATTTGAAAACCCTAGTAATACTAAATAGAAAACTATTCTCTTTAAATAGAAAAACTATAATAATACTAAATAAAAAAAATTCATAAACTAAAGGATACAAAATAAAAATAATTAAAAAATATTTATTTTTCCAAAAAATTTCCTACATCATGAATTTAATGGCTACCAACTTCACCTTCACCCTCTCTGAAACCTTTTTATACTGAAAAAAATATTTTTATCTATTTTTGTAACTAATCTATAAACTTCTTCGTTTATAAGCTCATGCAGGCTTAGAAAGTTTTATAAGAAACATTAAATATACATAATACTCATCTTGATTAAGAGTTTATTTCCTTTGCTCCCACCTTCAAAATCAATTTTCAAAGTTCACTAAAGTTTGGTAATTACTTTTCTCATAATCCTTCAAAATGTTCACTTATGCTAATTTTTAAGTTAATTATATAACTTGTCTCTTTATATTTTCTATCACTAGTTCTTGAAAGTTTTTTTTTTTAAAGAAAAACCTCTTAATCATCTATTGCATGGTCACATTATATTTTATGTCTTATTGAAGACATAGTTATTCCACTGGAAAACATTAACCACTAGAAATTGTTGGTCACATTATATTTTGTGTCTTATTCAAGACATAGTTATTTCACCGGAAAACATTAACTACTAGAAATTGTTGAGTTTTGATATCAACTTACATAACTCTAATATTAACTAACATAGTTGGAAGCAAAGGATAATAGAGTTTGTTACAAGTTAAATTCCTTAAAAATCAAGAACATTGTAATTGTTGGTAAATATTCAAAATATCTAATTTTTATTCGTCAAAGTTTCATTTACCAAAAGAATTTTATAGTCCTTCATGTATAATAAACTGGAAAACTATATTGATGCTTAATAGAAAAACTAGAAAAAATATTGGAAATAAATAAAAAATATTTATTTACCCAATAAAACTTCTCCATCATCATAAATTTAATAAATTCTTTGTAATGTTATACTCTAAGATTTTTTACATTGAAAAGTCTAGGAAGATAGCATAACTTTTTAACAAACATGCCATTGTTTAGTTAAAACTAGTTATTTAATTCATGTTTTGCCGTGGGTTGGATAATATTTTTTAGTAACAAAAAAAACATGCAAGCTTTTCAAATATTTTTTTAATTGTAATTATAAATGAAAAGGCATATGATATTTATTTAATTAAATATATCAATAATTATTTGAGCCAATAAATACAAAAAACAATATGTTAACATGTCTATTCAACTCTCCTCACTATAGGTAAAATAATTTTTTTCTAACGCAAAAAAAATTAATATATAAGTGTTATTAATGATTTTTTTAACATTAATTAAAAATATAACTATGAATAAAAAAGTATATACTTATATATAATAAAATATAGTAAAGATCATATTTAGTAATAAAAACATAAAAAATCTCAAGTTAATTTTTAATATAGTAGAAGAATGAAACAACATTGCAATTGCTATAATAAAACAACATTTTCTTAGTATTTGTATAATAACTTTTCAAAAAAAAATGTAAAGAAAAAAAATTAAAAAAATCAAAAGAATAAAGATAATAATAAAAAGAATGGTATAAATAGGTTAAATGTATAGTAATAAATATTCAAAGTATAAAAAAATAAAAAATAATGTTTTTTTTAAGTGTAAAAAAGAGAGGAAAAACTAAACAAATATTATAAAAAATAAAGATATGAAAAATAGTGATAAATAAACAAAATGTAAAATAATAAAAATATCAAGTATAAAGAGAAAAAAAATATAAAAAAACTTGTTTTGTAAATTATTTTTTTTAAACCCAAAAATTATAATTTTAGCTCGCCACAATAAAAGAAAATAGTAAAATTTATAATAGTATAATTTCTCCATGAAAATAGCATAACTCCTTAACGATAATGCCATTGTTTAGTTAAAATAATTATGTATTCTTAACATGGGTTTTATCAAATAAAAAACAATCTCCCAATTTAGCTCCTATATTTATGTAAATTCAATAAACAAACTTTTATTAAAAAAAAAGCCTTCATAAACTTCACTACCTCCATATCCATCACATTTCATCAATTCATCAACTTTACGAGCAACAAACTGGTCACAATTTGTCTACATTTGAGTGACTGGGCATTTTTTTTTATATAGATAATGTATCCAATCGCAAATATAATTGTTTAGATACTAAGTTGGAAATTATGTTATAATTAGAGGACAAATATGTTCTTTTTCCAAAGAATCGTATCGTTGAACAACCAGTGACTGGCAGGTGGAAAACTAGGTTCCCTTAACGATCCCTTCTCTATGGTCCTTTTTCACTCTTGCTGACATCTTTCCCTTCTAGCAAAACAAAAACAAAAGACTATCTTGTGATAATTTAAACCTCAAAAAAGCAAACTACACATCAGCAGAAGTAGAAAAACATTCAACGAACACTTGTAACTTTTACATTCGTCTGTCTTTGCAGATGCTGGATTGGTCAACTACAAACATCATCATCATCAAAACAAGAACATCATCAAGACCGTTACATTATTGTATTTAGAGAAAACCCAGATTGGATTTCTCATTGTTATAATAGAATTATCATCCCTTTTTCATTTCGTTTTCTCATCCATGTATATATGTATGTATGTGTATGTATACGTGTAGATGTACTCAAGCAATCTATTGGGTTTTATACTGGCAATGGTTTCCAGTGCCTTTATAGGCTCTAGTTTTATAATCAAGAAGAAGGGCCTTAGAAAAGCCGGTGTTAGTGGTCCTCGAGCAAGTAAATCAAGTTTTTTTTTTGTGAAATGGATTTTGGTTGTGTTCAGTTTGTAATGTGATTGAATTTGATTTTGGTTGTTTAAGGTTCTGGAGGCTATGGTTATTTGTTGGAGCCACTATGGTGGATAGGCATGATTACTAGTAAGTTACTTTTTTTTGTACTGCCTTTTGCTGTTGTTGTTATTGTTGTGGTCGTGGCTATTCAATTCAGAGTCTTTATTTAGAAAGGATTGGATTTTAGGGCATTTTTTGTGGGAGTTGACCCAATTAGGCTCTCTGAATTTAGGTGGAATTTGTTTGAGGGATGGATGTTCTTGTATGTTTAGGTTTGATGTATCTTGATCTGATTGATGTTTTGTTGGGGGAAATTGACAGTGATTGTCGGAGAGATTTCCAATTTTGTAGCATACATTTATGCTCCTGCTGTTCTTGTAACACCACTTGGTGCCTTGAGTATCATTGTTAGGTAAGGTTTATTTGTAGTTCAATTAGGATCTGTTGTTGTTTTTACTATAAAGCAACAGTTGCATGATTAGTGTGTCTGATTATGTTTGTGTAAACATGGGCAGTGCTGTATTAGCCCATTTCTTGTTGAAGGAGAAGCTGCAAAAAATGGGGGTGTTGGGTTGTCTTCTATGTATTGTTGGTTCTACTGTGATTGTTTTACATGCACCTGAAGAACGGTCCATCAATTCAGTAGAAGAAATCTGGGAATTAGCTATTCAGCCAGGTAGTCCGTCTTCCTTATAAGTGCTAATTTCTTGTTTCTACCTTTCATCCCAATCAATTTGATGTGATTTTTTTTTTCTTTTCCAGCATTTCTCTTGTATACAGCCTCCGTGGTAGCTATAGCATTGGTGCTGATTTTGTATTTTTCTCCACGCTATGGCCAAACCAACATTTTGGTGTATATAGGAATTTGCTCTGTAATTGGATCATTGACTGTAAGTTTCTTGTAGGCCTCTTGCTAAATGTTTACTAAGATTAAACAAATTTAACACCTTTGGTTTATGCATATGTGGTCTGGAGCTTTGAAACTATAATCCTAATTGAACATTTTGCATGCATTCCTATAATAATAACTACATGTTGTCTTGTCTTGCAGGTTATGAGCATAAAAGCCATTGGCATTGCTATAAAATTAACCATAGAGGGCATAAACCAGGCCAAATACTTTCAAACATGGATTTTCGCAATGGTTGTAATTACTTGCATCATCACTCAATTAAATTATCTAAACATGGTTAGTATCTTAATTTGCAGTTCTAGCGCAATTTAGTTTATCTGAATGGTTATATATTTTTGACATGTAGTGCTACATGCTGGTGAGGTGGTGATATTTAACCATTTTCCCTGTGACAAACATACTTATGCTAATGAAGACTGAATTACTTTACTACTCTAGGAGTTGCTTCCCTATCTTCTCACTGATAATTGAATGCATCTATGGCCTTCCTGAGACTAGGACTATCACCATTGCCTCTAAGCCATTAGTTGTGCATGTTTTTAGGATCTAGGTGGGGGTGTTCACAGACATGCTGATCTTGAGGGATCTGATATCCATAAAGATTTAAAATGATTAAGTCCCTGTGACTTTGTAGTCTTACCTAGGAACTACATAGCTATAACCAGAACTATTAGTGTATATTATTTAAGGGACCTAAAAACATCATTTAATTGAGGATGAATATGCTTAAAAATCTGTCAAAAATTAGGAATGCTTAGCAGATTCTGTCTTCTTACAATCTTATACATAAAAGAAGTGTTTTTATTTCTTAATTTGCACTAACATAGCAGTGTTTTTTTGCATGGAATGAAGCTGACTGAACCCTTTGGCGTGGACAATGTGTTTTTAATATACACATAACATTTAATTTTGACAAATTCAACCACTTTGTGCAACTTTTCAACCAATATTTATTATGCAATACAACTAGTACACTTCTAGGCAGATATTTTCTTTCCGTGAGGGTTTTACAACCTCAATTTATCTCCACCATAGATCTCCCATGATACACCTGCAAGAATTCAATCTAGACAAATGTGAGGTCTCATTGAGAATGTGTAGGTGATAGGGTCATAGAACAGCAGATGCACATTAGCACTGTGAATGGAGGTGTTTTTTTCTTTTTTACTTTTAATTCCCTCATCTTAAAAGTTCATGGTTATTTGATGACAAGTGCTGAATAAACTTGGAAAATCTGTGACAATGGATCCATTAGAAGACGATTCTCTCTCCCTATTCTTCTTGTGCATTTTGGAAGATTCCAAGTCTCCTCCAAATTTAGAGTCAAGATGTTGCATTGCCTTGATTGTGATTCAGGTTCAATACAAGCTGTTTCCTAATGATGTGGTGTGGTTGCAGGCATTAGATACATTCAACACAGCAGTTGTTTCTCCCATTTACTATGCTGGGTTTACTTCCTTTACAATTCTTGCCAGTGCAATAATGTTTAAGGTATTGTTATGTGCACATGCACATGGGAAGATAGAGTGCAAGCACTCTGTGGCTATGTTTTTTTTTTTTTTTTTTTTNTTTTTTTTTTTTTTTGGGGGGGGGGTTTAAAGAACATTTCTAACTCTTCCCATATCTTCTCTGAAGGATTATTCTGGTCAAAGTGCTAGCAGCATTGCATCTGAACTTTGTGGGTTTCTTACTGTGTTATCTGGTACTGCTGTATTGCATAGCACGAGAGAGCCAGATCCACCAACCCTACCAGGTAGATTTCTTTTGTACTTAGGTTGGTGACTCTTGCTATATATTAAAATTGTGACTTAAATGTGCGATTGCTGAGTGTCTCATGTTTGCAAAATTTTCGAGCCTTAGTGCACATGCATCTCATTACTTTTCTAATTAAAAAAAAAATCATAAGTAGTAAGAATCATAATTTTGAAAATCTAAATCATGAATGTTCATTTTTTAGAGAAAAACATATAGAAAGGAATAAGTTATTAGGAGTAACTGGTAAGGTTTTTCAGTATGATGAATTAGGTAAAGAGAACCAGAGAGGTGATAGAAAATTAGTTGGCTGAGTGTGGGGAGAAAGTCACTCACTCTGTTTGTAAGATGCCAGAGTTTGTAATGAGGACATTGAAGAAAGGAGAAAGGAACATGCAAAAACATTTGTAGGTAGGTGCAGTATATTAGAGGGTAGCTAGAAAAGGTTTGAATATTGGTGTGAGGTTCTCGAACAATTTTGAAATGATTTTGTAGAAACTCTTTAGATTATTGCAACTGGCCTGAGATGTTAGCTTCTTTGTGGAAGAGACAATCAAGTGTTTTAGGGAGAATAAGCCTCTTTTATGGATGGGAATGCTTCGAAAATCGTGAATCAATCACAGGATTTGACTGGCAATGAATGTGAAAATAAAGGGAAATTGAAATAAATAAAAACAAAGTGCTATGTAAAGATTGTAGAAAACAGAAGGTACCGTTCAGGTAGATTACTTTGTTTTTGAAAAATATGGGTTGATCGCTAGCACTACTGGTCATGTTTATCATCACAATTGCTATTGTATTCTGCTGAAATGCCCTTATGAGGCAGGGTTTGGCTAGTTTATTGTTAGAAATAGTGATTTGGGTAGATTATTAACTATAAGAGTGTAATGTTTTACACATTAATAGTGCTGATGTGATCTAATTTTATTTTGCTGGAACATGTGAGCTCTAGCTGGTTATGAACAGTAGGCTCTACCTTTATGTGTTTTTAATTTTTCATACCAAGGATGAGATTCAAGTTCCTTTAGGATGGTACATTTTTTTTCACCTCATTATAATATCAGTAACTGCGTGGATACCTTTTGATCATGCTATTATGTTAAAAACAAGTGCTACATAGATTTTAGTTTCTAGGGTAGCAGAGCCTTATTTTTTTTAAAGAAGTAGTGCATTTTCCTGATAAAACCGAATATGCAGATTTTTATACACCATTGTCTCCAAGAGTTTCATGGTACATCCAAGGCAATGGAGAACATTGGAAACAGAAGGATGAAGATGGATCACCTCCTGATTTCATCACAATTCTCCGGCAAGATCATTTCAAGTGAGAGATACTATACTTGAGGTGCTACAGTTTTCAACTTGGTCATGGTGCCTAAGGCCCTAAGCAGGACAGCTCAAGTGTCTATTGCTTTTGCGGGTGAAAACCGTGTGGTAAAGTGTTTTTTGTTAGGGAATACTTTGTTCTTTCCCCCCTTTAAAGATGGTAATAACAATTTTATCTTGCGGTCTTGTGCCAAAGTTGCTAGTAGTGGTCTCTCACCTTATTTTGATTTTCACTTTTTTGTTCTCTTTTTCAACGTGTAGCAATATTTGATTTCATTCTTCAAACCATGTCCAATCTCATTGTGTAGGCTTCAGACTGAGCTGGTAGTCTAATTTTTTTGATTTTATATGTTAAGTATTGGTAAATTCATCTCTTCGGTTGTGCTGAAATTGATTATTTTTCCTTGCTCTCATATTCAAAATTCGCTCCGGGAGAGCACCCAGAGGAAGAAAACCACCTGCCATCAACTCTAGGCGGATCAGAGTCAGACTTGGATTGGATTTCTTTTCTGCTGGATTAGTGTCGTAGCTTCTTACTTGCCTTTTACATAGATAAAGCTTGATATTTGATTAATTTTTTTATGTTGAGGAGATCCAAGTCACCTCTACGAAGGATATGTTTGCCATCTGCAATACTTCCATACTCTACCTGTAAAATGAAGGGTCGTTTCGTGAAGAACCACTAAACAATAAACATTGCAGTAAGGGTCTCTAATTCTTGCTCTTCTGCGATCCAAGTCAACCAACAGGTCCAGCTCTGCATGTTCTTTAACTTACTGATCTGACGTGAGAGAACTTGAATGGAGTACGGTCTTGAATGGAGTATGGTCTTGCCGTGATATGATCACCTGCTTTGACTCAAGTTTCCTCTACTTATAAGTGAGAGCTATACCCCAGTTACGGCTATGAAGTCATAAATGCTGACAGTTAGGGCTTGGCACCTTACTGGGTGGTGGATCAGTTCTTAACATGGCAGGAATCTACAGGAATGGGAGAGGAGCTGGAAATGGCAAGATGGACATGAACTGGAATAATAATCAGAGACTTGACTGGAACCTTTACAGCGACAGAACACAAGAAAGATTAGTTCTTGTTGATATTCATTGCTATAGAACACTACTATCCAAAAAAAAACAAGAAACTAGAAAATGATGTTAAATCGTGAGTTCAATTTTGAGTATAAGATAAACTAGGAAATGATGAAGTGGATGTGAATTGGAAAGTAACACTGACAGTCAGTGAATGTTTCTCAACTCGCAGTAGAATGCCAAGTCCTGTCGGTAATTATGATATTTTTAGTAAATATTTCTCAATTCTTGATAAAATGTTGACAGAGATATTTTGTTTGTAATTATGTTTGTGGGGTTTTTTTTTTAAGATTTTTCTGTAAAAATTATTTAGAATATATAATATAAAATTATATAAATTAATAGTAAAAACATTAATTATGCAAATAAAATTTTATTAAACATCAAAAATTAAATAATATTCATTATAAATTTAGTATGTTTTCAAAAAAAATATTAAACTAGAAGAATGGTGAAGGAGGAGGAGGAGGAGGCTGGTTGTTCACAAGATTGTATGGGAAAAAAAAAGGCGCACATGTATCATCCTTCCGTGATGTTTATGACTATTTGACGGAGTTGTTTATAATTCGTCGAGAATTGCTTGTATTTTTTGGTGAGATAGTCATGTGTTGTTCATAATTCTTCAATAATTGTTTGTATTTTTCGGTGAAATGAGTTGTGTGTTGCTACAAGATCACAAACTTCTTAGATTGGGTGCTTGATACTAATTGGAAGATCTTAACAATGGAGATACTATGGGTTGCTCGTAAGTTATCTGCTATAATATTGGAGAGCTTGTACACTTGATTTTTATCAGGTCCATCAGACAATCCTACCTCCATCTACAAATCCAAATTGGGTCGAAGGATCATCCTCACATCTCTCCCTCAACCAGCTATTATAGGTCTTCTAAAAATAAAAAATAAAAAATCATCATATTCAATTTAATAAAAATAATAACTTACAAAATAAAATGGATGAACGAACATACCACAAAGTGTTGAGCGCAGTTATCAACAAATTGTTGCACCCTTTTTTGTTGGTCTTTACTTCATTCGTGCATTTCTATAAACAACCTCATTAGACTCGACTCACGTCCAATGGATATAGCATGTAAGTAAAAAAATTAATTAAGTAGCAATAGATTAATTAATAATATATTTTATTTAAATTAATTTTATCTTTCATTTCGCATGTACAATAAATAGAATAAAACCACTGATATGCGTTGTCACCGAACTAAGAATTTGTCGATTCCAGTTGCCAGTGTTGGACTATAAGTATTGTGTGAACCACTCAGATATCACATGTCCAACATATTGTGACCATATCTCTCTCAAGATATATAACGGTTTGAAATCCCTCAAACACGTCACATTGTTCTAGCTTTAAAGACTGTTATCTCTCATGTTTTTTTAGCCTTTTTTGTGCTTCATACTAAAAATCATGCAATCTATTTTTATAGTGACAAATTAGATTTTAAAATATAATTTTTTTTAAAAAACCATATTGTTTTTTATGTTACCTAGTTACCTCGTGATTTTCTCACACCTTTTTCGCAACATTGTCAAATGCACTGTCCTAGTTGAATTTATCCTATGTATAAATAATTTATTTAAAATAAAAAAATTATTTATTTGAAATTATTATAATAATAAAAATTTATTGAAAATAAGTTGAAAGTTAGAAATTAACATCAACCTCAAATTTGTCAAACAATGCATCGCAAACAACACATCGATATAAGGTCTCCATTCAAAATGTTTGGAAACCTGACTCCATTAAAATAATAGTTCATTGATGATTTAAATGCGAATGATATTACTCTGGTAGCCTTAATATTTGTGAACTTGATAATAAATTAAATTAATAAAATATTAATTAGTTGTTCATAAATTATGTTATGATTAAAAAAACCAAAATAAATTTATATTAAAAGGTCGTTCTTGGATATGCCATTATCACTGATGGAATATATCCATTGGTATATTTTCAGCTGGAAAATTTTTTGGCATGTATTTTTTGTCTATAAAACCATTGATAATTTTTTTCTTCAACAAATTTAGCGATAGAATATGGTATTATTGATGAAAGATATCCTAAAGAAGACTTTTCATCGGTGAAGAAATTATTGATGAAATTTGAATCTTACACCGATGAATTCAGTTCATCGGGAAAATTGTGAAATCCCATATTGCAAGTCAATCTATAAAACTCATAACTTAGATCATAAAATTAAAATAACTTTATAAAAAAATAAAAATAAAAATAAAAATTGATTTAACTCAAATTAAGATTTCAAATTCTCGACTCTAGTTATAAGACTAAAATAATCTAAAAAAAAATAGATAAAAATAAATTATAAAATTTAATTTCTAATTGATCCTGTCGAACTCAATAGTGAATGATGAAATTTATAGAAAGTTTAATTAAAAATGACATAAAAATGAGCTAAGTTAATATTGGCTAACTCATTAAGCATTATTCTTATTTTATAAGGTTATGATAACCTCATAAAAGTTAAACCAAAATAAATCATGAGACCTTATTCTCAATCAAACATAATATTGAATGATAAAACTAAAAAAAATTAATTAAAAAAATTAACTTATCAAATTTGCAACTTGAATCATGAGATGAGAACAACTTAATAAAAAGTAAATCCAATATTGAAGGACATGAGACTGAGATAACCTCTTAAAAAATAACTTAATTTAACTAGGATTAAAATACCAAAACCTACGACCATAATTATGAGATCAAAATATCCTTATAGAAAGCAAATTAAAATATATTATGAAACTTAATTTTCAACAAACCTAAAATTGAATGATAAAATTAAAAAAAATCTAAAAAAACAACCCAAGACAACTTGAGTTAACTCATTAAACACTATTTCTTACTCATGAACTTCAAATAACATGATAAAAAGTAAATAAAATAAATAATGAAGCTTAATTCTCAATTAACTCAATATTAAATGATGAAAATGGAAGGAAAAGTTAAATAAAGAAAAAAAAAGCCTTGGCCAAACAAGTTAACATGTCAAAACCTATTATTCATGTCATGAAAATAGAATAAACCAATAATAAAATCAAATATCAAAGGATAAAAGAAAAAAAGAAAAAAATTGATTGAAAAAATATCAAATAAAAAAAAACAAATGTTTTTTCAGCACCACATTAAAGTATACTAGTAAAGTACTATTCATTTCTTTCCTCATATGTTGTAGTGTATTGTTAATAACTAGTTATGTAACTTGCGGTCTGTTATGAGTCAAATGTTTTAATTTCTTATAAAAAATTATATATATAGGTTTTTTCAATGTATTTCTTGTAGTTCAAAAATATTTAGTGCAAATAAATGTTTTAATACATACATGTAATCAAATAAACCAAGAACTCTGAGTGCTAATAAATAAATAAATAAAAAGTCATTAATAATATCTAAAAATAAAACTTAAAAATCAAGAGACATGTGTATATTAATATATTTAATCTCATAAGACAGGACATATATTTGGTTATGTTTGCTTAATATTTTTATTACATTATTTCTTTTATTCAATCAAACGATAATATAAATAGATAAACACATTAAATTGATTAAAGTAAATAAAAAAAATATTATATAAGGCTACACATATTAGAAATATTATCTAAAAATAAATATTTTTATTTTAAAAATATTGTTCATGTATACAAAAGATTCAAGAAAATTATAGATGAATAAAAAAAAACTTTAAAAACTAAACATATAACAAAAATAATCATCATTTAAAAGAAACTTTCTAAATAAAATAAAAGAGAGAATGAATATTAATGTAAATATAAATAGTTTTTTTTTGAAAAAAACATATAAAAAATTATTTATTAAAAAAAATTTAAAAATAAAAGAAAAAAGATTAGGTATTGTTAGGCTTAGCATGTCAAATTAACCTGCTTAACCCCTTTCATTAGAGCTCGTCTGACTAGACCTTTATATCCAAAAAAAATTATCATTGTTTGATTTTGCTCAGATTCTGATCAATAGGATGGCAAAAAAATCAAGATGTAAGTGTTTTATATCCAAAACCTGTTTTTCAACCCCTTTTTTTGACCAAAAACACTTATATAATACTTAAAAACCACGATAAAACTAGTAATGGCCTAAAAAATTCTAAAAATTAAAATCAACCTGAAATTAAAATTCAACCCTACATCATATCTATTTTTTTAATGAAATTTAAAGATTAAAAAAAACACCTATTATGAATTTTCCTTATCAAAAAGAACACTTTGACACATATATTATTCATTTTGGTGGCTTAAATAATTGTTAACGACAAGTTTTCTCTTTACCCCTGGAATCCAATAACCTCCTCTTCTCTTTCAATCAGGAACTAAAAAATAACAAAAATAAATTTTTATATGAAAATTAAGTTTGAAAAATATTGAGATACCAAAATTGTATAATCTGTATTATTTTTTAAGCTGGAGAACTAAAATGCATCATTTTTTGAATTTTATGACATGCCATCTATTTTTAATGTCCTTTTCATTTAGGTCTCTCTTCTTTCAATCCTACCATTTCATAAAAAATAAAAATGAATTGATCTTAAATTAGAACTAAATTGAGGATCAAATTGAAAAAAACAAAAAATTTTGCACAACCCATTCAAAATAATGTCTTTTAGTTTTATACTTCATGTTAATGTTAATTAATTTCCATTTGTTGCTGACCATTTATTTCAAGTTATCAAACAGGCTCTTTGTAACTCACATAAAAATTTTAACGTATGGACTTGTATTTAGATTGGCTTTGACATTCTCTTACAGTGAACAAAAAGGAGTTGACCTCATGAACAATCAACATTATCCCTTATGAATCTTATTTTGTTAGTTTTCTTATCCAAATTTGAGCCTAATACTAACACGAAAAATTATTGAAGAGAGAGAGAGAGAGAGAGAGAGATTATTTTGAAAGTAGACTTGTAAGTGTCTAAGATTGAATAACAATTTAAAGTATTTTTTATTTAAAAATATATTAAAATAATTTTTTTATTTTTTAAAAATTATTTTTAACATTCAAAAATAAAAATAAAAATTCAAAAAAATTTAAAAACATAATTACATCGTGCTCTCAAATATACTTTTAAGTGGTCTTTGGCCAGAGACAAGCTCAATGGTGCCACTTGCCTCCTAAACTGTTACACGTGGATATGATATAAACATCCCTTGGCCAACTCGCGACCTGTGTTTATGATTGCTTGGGCCCTGTGTCTGTGATGATTGGATTAACTGCTTTGTCAGATACAAAAGATGAATTAGCCAAAAAATACAGTTTGATAAGCGGTATGCATTGGTTCTGTGCCTGTAGGCAGCGATATGAAGAGATGAAGAGAGAAAATCATTGCATGTACACTAACAAATCAATGATGCTGCAAGATACCGTACACCGACATGAAATAATCCTGTTGTCCATGAGTTCTCAGTTATAAACTACTGTCAAAGAATTTCAAGACCGTTGGTGGGCTTCTAAATCACATTTTAGCTACTCGTGAACAATATGATGACAAGTAAGCAGATTTGATGGAGCAAAAATGTCTGAATAATAAATGATGCTAGATTTTCCTTATGGATAAGGAAGGTAGCAGATACAAATAATAGACGTATGTCAATTATAATGAATGATACTCAGTCAGAAATACCATCCCCGTACATTCCATTACCAATATGCAGATCAGTATCAGGTTTACTTTTTAATTTTGACAATCTACCAGAAGATTTCAATGGTTTCCCGACCTTCCCCGCCTGCAACACCAACCCCTTTTCAGAAGGTTTCCGTTTTCTCTTCATGCGTGTCCCTCCCGTGTCCTCTGTAAGAGAATCCATTGCAACATAAGAGCTAGTCATCAATTAAACAAATGAACTAACATAGAACACTCAGAGTCAACTTGCTTAAACTCTAAAACCAAAAGTATAAAGAGTTTTAAGCGTAATATAACCAGATTTCCATCTGCTAAAATTATATAATTTCATTTTTCATATAGAAAATCATTCTCCTTGCCTCCTCCCCCCGTCCACACCAAACAAAAAAAACTGATTACCAAAGTCAACAATCATACACAGACAGCATCTTCCCAGAAGATAGGTATACTGTGTTTTACACTTATCAACAAATCAAGTATATGGAAAATGTTAAAAGTTTTAAGATAAATCTTGAATCCCAGTTCATGGTATGAATCGAGAATATTGACAAACCTCACAGCATAGTCATTAGTTATACAAAAATCACCACTTAAAAAATCTTTAAAGATAGGCCTGGCGTTACCTTCAAGAGGACTTGATGCATGGTTCGTTGCTTGTCCATTTTGTTCAGCTTCTTCAGAAAGAGGGGAACCAGAATTATTTGAATCCATCAGCTTTGAAGAACTTCCCACACACTTGTATTGTTGCTCAAGAACGTCAGGACAAGGGGTAGCTGGCAAAAAACACAGTTCTTCTTGAGACACATCTGAATCACTGAAAGCATCTTTCTCCACTGTTACAATATCAACTTCATCATCTTGATTAAAATCTGATTCTTTTACCTGCAATCATACATATATTTTGAGAAACATAGAAATGGACGGAAGACTTGCTCAACCAGCCTGTTTGTGTTTACCTTTTCAATTCCAGGTATCAGATCAAATTCATCTTCACGTTCCACGTACTCTTCATTTTCCTCTAGCTCTTTGAAGTCTGGGGCAAATGCACTCCAGTTCTCAGTATGGTCCTTAGCCCAAATATAAACCAAGCCAGTCAATGAAACAGAGACAATAATAGGGTGAACAGGATGCCAGGCTAAATCAATCAATGCTTCTTTTGGACCTTCAAGGATTTTTACAAGATGTCCAGCTCTATCCCATATGTAGATCTTGTGCTCTCCCTTGCTCGCAGAACCACCAATAACCCATTCCCCATCACCACTGAAACAAGGCGCTTTCCAGTGCACTTTGGTGATGATATCCTGGAATTCCCGGAAAAGTGCTAAGCACCTTGATCCAACAACCTTCATTCTCTCAACACCAGCTACCTCATCAAGAGTCTTGTTCAGGTCCTCTAAAGCCATAAGACCATCTTTAAGAGGAAGAAGATTTTCATATATCCTAATTGTCCGGTCATTTGAATTTGTAAGAAGAAACTGTCCATTTCTGCTGAAAACTATGTTCTTAATCACAGCACCACCGGAAGTGGGAACCATGGCATGCACTTGAATGCTTTTGGGATCTGTTATAAGTATTTCTCCTTTGGAATTTCCCACATAAACCAGATCCCCACACTTGTTAAAGCATGCGGCAGTAGGAGTGAAAGGGAGACCATCTGCGGGCTTGTTACGTGATGGTGGGGCAAGTCCATTGTCCACGTCAGCTACTGTAACCGGTAGCAAAGTGGTGTTTCCTGTGTTTAAATCTACAATGATGGGAGCAGATGAAAGTGGGCATGCCAGGCAGAGAGATGGAGTAGAGGATCCAGAATGTAGCCGAGCTAGTAGTGGGGTTTGCTGAAGAGTTATTCGAGTAATCTTCTCTCCACTGACAACATCCCAAAGTGTTAGTGATTTGTCAGCAGCAGACACAAGAATTTGATGACCATACTTCGACCAACAGACACTTGTTATGGCAGCAACACAATCTTTATCCCGGAGCTCTTTTGCAATTCCCCTGGTCTCAAAGTCCCAAATAACACAACTTCCATCAGTGCATCCAGCTGAAAGAAGATAGAAGCAATTAAGAAATCAGAATATCTTGGAACAATAAACACACATTTCTACAAGTAGCTAAAATTAAAATCGATAAAAATACACACATTTCTACAAGTCGCTAAAATTAAAATCGATAAAAATAAATACGGCATAAAAGAACAGGCAGCAAGAAATGGCTTCCTTATCGAAGAACAATCAAACTAGAAAAAATAAGCAACACCCAAAATAGCTTATCTAGCTGCTGCTACCTACATTATTTAAAAGCATAAAGTTTTAATCACATACCAGCAAGAAGCGTGCCGCGACGATTAAAAGCAATACATTTCATAAGCCCATGTTGCAAATACTCCTCTATCACTTCTGGAAAATCTCCTTGCAGTGGATCTTTTCGATAAAATCCGACACAATAAATTTGGTAAAACATAATATTTGTGTACAAAAAAGAAAACCCAGAAATAAAATAAAAAAATGACAGGAGATAGAGAGAGGGAGAGAGAGAGGGAGAGAGAGAGCTGACCAATTATTGGAGCATTCATGGATGAGTTGATGAATTTTCCCTAATTGCTATGTTGCTGATAATAAGCTTAAAAAGAAAGGAAACTTTGCTTTTATGCCTGTTTAATTTTTCTAGTGTAGTAAGTGAGGTCGAAGGGAGAGATTGAGAAGGAGAATGGCGGCGGAGATTGGAGGCAGAGGAAGCGGAGGCGGAGGAGGAGGTTTTGTCGAGGAGGAGACATAAAAGAGAAGTTAGTTCTGTTCAATTCCGAGAGAGAGAGAGAAGGAGGGAGGGAGGAAGCGAGGGAGAGAAGATAGACCGAATGCATGTGACTATAGCTTATTTTATAGTTATTTTTATTTATTTACTACATTGTTATCCACATAGTTCGGATTAAAATTATTTTGAAAAAAAATAAATTTGTCATTGTTTATATCCGTCTAATAAAAAGATTTAAATTATGCAGAGTTTAATATGATGTTTCTTAATTAACTTGATAAATTCAAAAGTTAAAAAATAAGTGGAATTAATTTGGGTGAATTTGTCTAATTTGGATGAATTTATTAGCTCTATAATTAAGTTTATGAAATTGTGATAATTTATTATAAAATAAAATAAAATAAAATATAAAATTTAATTTTTAATAAATTCATTGTTAAAAATTGAAAGTTATAAAAAAATCAATTTAAAAATAGAATATCATGAAAGGAGTTTACTCGAGTTAATTCGCAAAATACATGATCCAAGTTATATGACTGAAATAACTTCATAGAAACTAAATTAAATTAAAATTATGAAGTCTAATTTATAACTTAATATTGAAAGATAAGATTGGAAAAAATATTATATAAAAAAGATAAAAATAAAAACTTGAGTTAACTAAGTTAATTCATCAAATTCGCAATTCGAGTCATGAAACTAATATAATCTAATAGAAAGTAAGATTAAAATAAATCATAAAATCTAATTTTCAATCAATTCAATTCTTAATAATGAAATTAAAAAAAATATCAATTAAAAAAAAACACTCAAGTCTATTAAGTTAACTTGTCAAACTTGCAACATAGATTATGAAATTGAACTAACTCCATATAACACAAACTACAATAAATTATGAAACTCAATCTCTAATAAACTAAAGTTTGAAATATAAAATTTGGAAAATAAATATAGATATAGAAAAAAACAACAAAAAAATCATAGGAATGAATAATGTTTTATGATGTGGTAATAATAAAAACAACAAATATTTTAGTTTATACAACTAAATTTGTAGCTCGCACTTCATTGAACAAAATTTTTTATGCCATAAAAAAATGTTAAGGTAAAAAAAATTCAAATTCTAAGTTATTAGTTCAATTGATAAGTTAAATAATATGAAAAAAAAATACAATGATTGATAAGAAAAAAACAAAAAAAAAGAACCAAATGTAATCATATCTTAATTATCAAATAATTTAATGTTAAACTAATAAAATAAAAAATGAAGAAAACAAAACAAAGAAAAACTCTAAAAAAATAAATTAAAAAAATTAAAAAACAACCATGTAAACTTAGACAAACCTCCTAAACTTAGTTTAATTTCTAAAACTTACAATTTATTAAATTATGGACTTGAGTTAGTTTAACTCTTAATTAATTTAATCTTGAATGATAAAGTCATTGAAAAAAAATATTAATGATAAAATTTGTGAGAAAAAAACCCAAAAATGATGAAACTTGAAAAAAATGATATAAAAAAATTAAATAACATTTAAAAGAATGAACACCAAATTTAAAAGGTTAGAAAATAATAAGGGATGTAATTGAAAAATATTTATAATTTGATAGATTATTTATAGATAAAAGAAATGGTCAGAGGTAAAATAATAAAAAAGTTTTATAGGGATAACCCAATAGAATAAAATCTTAAACAAATACAGAAATAAAACAAAAAAAGGATAAAATATAAAAAAAACTCAATTAAAAAAAACTAAGCAAACTTAGGTGAACCTCCTAAACTTAGTTAAATTTTTAAAACTTGTAGCTCGTGAAGTATTGGATATGAGTTCAATAAAAAAAACTTAACTCTTAATAAATTTAATTTTAAAAAATAAATTTTTAAAAATAAATATGAATTAAAAACTCCTATAGAAAAATAAAACATAAAAACAAAAGGAATGAGGATAAAATTTGACAAAAATTAAAATTATTCTAGATAAAATAAATAGTAATTAAGATAATTAAGATATAATTTGAATAATTAAAAAATCATAGGAGTGAAATTAAAAAACATCTATACTTTGATAGATAATTTATATATTAAAAACTAGTAAGTGATGAAATTAAAAAAGCTAGCTTAACAAAATGAAAACCATAAAAAAATGATAATGTTTTTTCATAAAAGGAAAACAATAAATGTGGACAAACCTTTTAATCTTGATCTATATTCTAAAAATTGCAACTTGTAAAAACTTAGACTTGAATTCAACTAAAAAGATCAATAATCAACTAATTTATTTTTAAAGAATAAAATCAGTGAAAAATTATTATGAAAAAGAAACTTACAAAAAAAATAAAAGAGAAGAAAAAAGTGAGGATAAAATTTGATAAACAAATCCTAAAGAAGATAAAATGTGAAAGGAAAACAATTTAAAAATTGAATCCAAAAAAAAAAACAACAATTAAAAGAATAAAAATTAAATCTGAAGTATAAAAAAATAATACGGGGTGAAATTAAAAAATATTTATAATTTTATAGATTAAAAAATATTAAGGAGTAAAATTGAAAAAAAAAAACAAAAGGTAGGCAAACTAAAGAAAATAATAGAATTCAAAAAAAAAATCACCTTAAAGAAATAAACAAAGCAAAATCAGGTGAACCTCCTAAACAAGGTATACTCTCTAAAATTCACAACCTATAAAATCTTAGACTCGGGTTAAATCAAGAAACTTGGTTTTTAACTAATTTATTTTTGAATGATGAAATTGATAAAAAAAATATCAATAAAAAAAAATACAAAAGCTAAAAACATTAGCAATAAAAAGAATGAGAAAAAAATTTGATATAAAAAAAATCCAAAAAGGGTGAAATTTAAAAAAAAATCAATTTTAAAAATGATTTTAAAAAAAAGTAGCAATTAGAAGAATAAAGACCAAGTTTGAAATATTAAAAACATCATAGGATTGAAAATAAAAAATATTTGTAATTTGATAGATTATTTATGTATGTAAAATGATAGGGGGTGACATAAAAAATATAATTTTAAAGATTTTTTTATAGATTAAAAAAAGATAAGGGTTGAATTTGAAAGTCATTTATAATTTTATAGTTTATTCTAAAATAAAAAAAATGATCAAAAGCATAGAAGAAAAAAAAATAGTTGAAAAGTTTGTTGTGAAATTTTGCAAGAACTAGTGCAAAAATTGCGGAGAACAAGAAGAAGAAAAAGAAAAAGAAATGATACATGTATCTTACAATCATGTAAAGAACTTCAAAATCTTTAAATATCATAACCGAAGACAGTGTTTGGTGACCAAACAACTTCATACATGCAATTTAACTGCTCACACGTACAGTTTAACCGCCACATGAATTGTCTACATGTTGGTGCTTTCTCATGCACTAGCATGTTGTTTTTTAAATAATATTAAATATAAGACTATTACAATATTACCCTTCAATAATCTTCTAATCTACAACAAAACTAATGTACACGGTTGAAAAAACCTTATAAGAGAAATGTATTGTTTTTGGCTTCAAAGGCAACAAAATAATTGCACCATTCTTGAAAAAAAATAAAATGGCAAAAGCACCCCCAATCAATATCATTATTTATTCCAGGGGTGAAGTTATAATTTCACTGTGTATTAATACAGAAAGATAAACAAATGTAATCTCATCCAATAAATATGTTAAAGATAACTGTGCTATTGTGAAAAGACAACCTCACTCCTAAACTTTATTCATTGCATTTTTTTTCAAGGGCAAATTAGTAAATAAACCATTACAAATGAATAGAAAAATGGGTCTTGGCCTCCGATAACTCCTCTTCCAGGTTTGGTTAGAAACGATAACAAGAATAAGAAAAAGTGAAGACCATTCCAGAAAAGGACTGTGTTGATACTCGTGGAAACTATGGAGGCTAAAATATATTTTACCCGGGATGGTAATTATATATATATATATATATATATTCCTGTTTCCTGTCCTGGCTTTTTACATGTAGCAAAGTGCTCGCAAAATTCATTTTTGACTGAATGGAACAGGAATATTCAAGTTTTTGGTTCTTCGAGCTTCTTTTGTTGCATAGGAAGCAATGCATCGTTTTTACTAGATACACTTTCGTTTATTTCAAAAATAAGCTAATTTTACTGTTTCTCTGCTCTTCCTTTCATGGAGTCAAATTCTTATTAAGAGTTAGAGCCACAGTCAAATTAATTTCTCTTTAATATAAAAAAATATTTAAATGTTGATTTTTTTTAAAATTTAACAATATCTTTAAACTCTAAATATATATATATATATATTAAATAACGATAAAAAAATAAAAAATTATAAAATTTAATTTTTAATTAAGACAATATTAAAAGATGAAATGAATAAAAAAATTTGATAAATATAAAAAAAATTGAATAAACTCGGGTTAATCTGCCGAAGCTGTTATTCAAATCATGTTTTTATCAATATAATTATTTTTCAAATTACATGACAATCATGTGGGTGAGACATTGTTTTGTATCAAATAACATTTTTTTTAGAGGATAGGCACACATTTTTTTTAAAAGTTAAATTCCAAAAAGATTCATTTTATTAAATTGAAATAAGCAAAAAAAAAAACTTTAAATAATTAAGGATGATTTTTTTAAAAAAAATTAAGGGACTAAAAGAGCATTAAAAAAACAAATTGGACTTGTGAGATTGAAATAACAAAAATAAACTTAAATTTATTTAAATTATAGAAAAATTATTTTAAAAAATTAAATAAAAAATACTTTTAAATTAACAAAGGATTGAATTTATTTTTTTTAAGATAAAGGAATAAAAATACATTAAATAAAAAAAAAATATTAGGCATGTGGATTGCCGGCCAAAGCCCAACATGCCTAGACTTCAATAAATAATAAATAAAAAAACCTGTATTCTAGGGCTTGACCTAGCGGTGGAAGGGGCTTGTCTCCTTCCATTGCACCTGGGTTCGAGCCCTGACGTGCACGCCTGTCACCCCCGCGGTGCCTTACATGCCTACTGGGTTTGCAGGGTATTTAGTGGGCCGTGGGGATTAGTTGTGGTGCGCGTAAGCTGGCCCGGACATCCCACGTAAATAAAAAAAAATAAAAAAAATAAAAAAACCTAGGTGCACGGTCCTTTCATCTTAAGCCCGTGTGCTTGGATTTTATTGATTTTAATAAACTAAATAAATAATGTGTTGTTTATAACTTAAATTTGATCAAAGGGTTGTCGGGAAAAATAAGATTAAGATTGTTTTACACTTAAAAATTTATTTTAAGTTATTTTTTAATCAAAAACATCTCAAAGATTTAGTTGAACTTGTTTATGCCTTTAAAAAACTTAAAAATATATCAAAAAATAAAAATATAATCTAAAATCAACAAAATTCTATATATCAAATTTAATATTTTAAGTGATTCGATTTTAAGGTAAAAGAACACTTTAACAAAACTGTTTTTATATAAGAGAGCTTATTAACACTAATATTAATTATTTTTTTGATTGAAATCAGTGTTAATCAATAATTTTTTATGATTAGAATTCAACACTTTCTTGCTTTTTTTTTAAAAAAATTAAAACTAAAAAATAAAAAAATAAACTTCCAAACCTGCTACGAATTTGAGATAACTACAATGACCAAAAATCTATCTATTATAAGCAAAATGATGTAAGTTAATTTTTTATGTTAATTTTGAAAAAAAACCTTTAATTTAACGGCAAAAGATCAAATCATCTAAAACAATGTTTATAACTAAGAAAAAAACATTAAATATATAAATCCACAATGAAATGTTAGAGTACCCACAGGACGTTTTGCACGTTAAAACCCTCTCGCATCTTAGTTTTTGTTAATGTGTGATGTGAAAGAGTATATATTAAGTTATAGTCTCTAATACGGTATATATAATATACATGAAATACAAGATGCTGTCTTTATCATATGAATCAAAATCTATTAACAAGTCGCGATAAGATTGGTTTCCATGCCCATTAAAAAATTATCAAAATGCACACTATATATACAATAAAAAACTAAACCAAATACACAAAATGTCAACAAGATACAACACAAAGTCTTCATACAAGGCCAGACAAGAAATACAATCACGAGGTCTAATTTACCTCAAACTTTTCTTGAAGTAAATTAATCATCAAACAATTAATATAATGCCGTCTCCTTCTCTACACGACTTGAGTTGATGCCATGGGCTCCATAGAAAATTCTTCTGTGGTATCTCCATGCTTGGTTGAATTGTACTTTTCTCCATCACCCCACAATGCATAAGCCGCTTCACCATGCACAGCATCATCCCCAATAAGCAATTGTTCCTCAGACATTCTCAATGGTATCACAAGGTTTATCACTACACAAATAATTGATGTAACAACAAGGTTCCATCCAATTATGAAAGCAGCGCCAGCGAGTTGTTTGAGTATTTGGATTCCACCGGAACCACCGTAGACACCTCCCCTTGAGTTTGTCACCGGCAAAAATAGCGCACATAGCTGAGGTTCTGCAAAAAGGCCTGTTAGGACTCCTCCTAGAAGGCCAGCAACAGCGTGGGTGTGAAACACACCTAGAGTGTCATCAATCTTTTGAATTAGTGTCCATCTTTTGTGAACAATCATCATGGTGAACCATGGAACACTACCGGATAGAATTCCCATGATTATGGCAGCCCATCCTTGAACAAGACCTGAAAAATATACAAATTATAAAACCTGAAGACAATGCTATAAAATCAGTGATTTTTTAACCCGTGAAACCAGATTTAGGACTACAAAAATCCATAAAAAAGCTTCGAAGGACGTTAGAATATAATCTATTAATTTCCTTATGGTTTATCACTATATATGACTTTGAAACCAAGGTGAAATAATATGTATCTCTTGTAAAACTAATTATTTAACGAATATGGGTTAAAATCATCATCATCTATGTAATAGATATGGGCCAATATCATCAGTCTATAACCCTATAAACAAGCCTTAATGTTTGATCCTCCATGTCCTGTCTTACCCCCCAGTTTTTTTATTTATTTTTAGAGTCTATATATTGAATTAAATTATTTCTTGAGATAGCTCTACCCTTTTCTTTGTTCCTTCCCATCCCAATAGAATGGGACTTATGAACAAAAATCTAGAACTTTTGAAATAATTCTTCAAGTTAAATTATACTATCAAGTTTGTTGAGTAAGGGCACACAAATAGAAAGAGATTATTGAATACTTAATTCTAGCTCTAAGTCCAATAAAAAAGTCAATGCCTTTCATTTGAACAAGATCTTGAAAAGCATCTCTTCAATTGGAAAAGAAGAAGACGTAGGAACTCTATACCTGCACCAGGGGTAATGCAAACAAGGCCAGTAATCATGCCCTGAACAGCACCAATGACAGAAGGTTTCTTGAAGAAAATGACATCTAGCCAGGTCCATACAAGAAGACTAGTAGCTGCACAAATGTTAGTGTTAAGGACAGCCATGGAAGAGTCGATATTGGCTGTGTACGGATCTCCACCATTGAATCCAGCCCATCCCATCCATAGCAACCCTGCCCCTGCTAACATTAGCAGCACATTGTTTGGTGGAAATCTCTCTCTATCCTTTGCTGATCTTGGACCTACCTGCATCATTTACAAGGAAAATCTCTCACCATCCCACCAATTAATATATATATATATATATATTCTCCTCATATCATGGAAGAAATTACAAGAACAAAACAAAAATAGTCTATTATAATTTTTATGTACACACACTATACTATTCTTGGCCAACTATCAAAAACATTGATCCGGAATTATAATATTGTTATTTATACTGATCTTCATGAATATTTCATTTCTTGCCATACAGGTGATGAACCTCTAAAACTAGCTAAATTCAGTAATTTAAGAAAGAGCTTACCTGTTTCTTGAGCTACTTCAACTATATATACACGATTTAGTTAACATAGATGAATTCGATACTCAAGATTTGTTTTAGAAAAGTTGAAAATATTCTACTAAAATTTTGCTCCTCGTATTCATTCTGATTTAGAGGGAAAAAAATATATTCATGGATGGGCTATACTATTATTAGTGACATTTTTCTCATGGTTCAATACGCACTGAACATGGAGTGAAGAAGCTTTTATCTTTTAGCGATGAACTACCATCATCTAAACTTTTAGAAATATAACCTCTAAATATTAAAGAAAAAGAGGTTGGTAAATTTCTGCTTAAATCACAAAAACAATTAACTCAAGGATCTGAAGAACTTAGAGATTAAATATTCACTGAAAATGTTCTTGTACCAAGAAAAGGTCAACGCAATATTTTCCAGGGAAGCAAGAAATTTCTAACTGAACAGTGAAAGTTGAAATACATGAAACAAAAGAGAGACCTAACATGCATTGTGTACCAATAATTTACATTAAGGCATATGTACATCTGCTCTAAGACAAAGAGAATAGGAAAAAAAAGAAGATAAAAGAACTAACCCAGTAGGCAGCAGTCAAGCCAGCAATTCCTGAAGAAAGATGAATAACATAGCCACCGGAATAGTCCATGACACCCCAGTGAAACAAGAATCCACCACCCCACAAGCTAAAGGCTCCAACAGTGTAAGAGAAAGTTAGCCATAGTGGCACAAAAGCCATCCAAGCCTTAAAACTCATTCTTCCAAGGACTGATCCAGCCAAAAGAATAAGAGTGATTGCAGCAAACACACACTGAAACCAAACCATGGAAGCCATGGGATAAAATGGTGTAACCATTGCAGTCTCCACTTCACCATTATCATAAAACTGTGTTGTCTCAGGCAGTGCAGCATGCTTGATTAAAAACTTCTGGCCTAAGGCAGGTCCCGCTTTACCCCAAAAGGGCAAGAGCTTATCTCCAAAAGACATCTTGTAGGCCCAAACCACCCAGCAGAGTACAACAGCAGCGAAAGCATATAAGGCCATGAAAGCTGAATTGACTGCCCATTTTTTCTTCACAATACTTCCATAGAGGATTACAAGTCCCGGCACACTTTGGAGGCCAACAAGGGTGGCTGATATCATTTGCCATGCGTTATCACCCTTGTTTAACCAGTCAGGAACTGATGCTGAGCCTCCTTGGTATGCCACTGGTACTGGGTTGGGTGGAAGAGATGCCATGGTTTTTAGAGGGCCAGGACTAGCTAGCAACTGCTACTCCTTTTTGACTAGCTCTTTTTCCCTACAATATGCAAGGCCTGACTACTGTAGAAGGAAATGGACGCAATGCGATTTATAAATATGCGCAAAGCAAAATTTTGTTGGAATTAATTTTAAAGTATACATTGTATTTTTGTTTATTCTAAGAGTGTGCGTGTGTCTATATATATATATATATATAAGTGATGTAAAAGGCCATATGACTTTGTTTTAAGTGATTAATGGAAAGGAAAACCTTTCTGGTTGCTAGTTAACTGACTTTTACTTTTATGTTTCCTCTCCGTTAAAGCTTCAAGATAACATTTAATTATTGTACATAGATAGCAAAAATAAAAATTACCTTTGATGAAATCCAAAAAAACCAAAAAGTCCAAGAATAAAGCTTTTGGATTAGATAGTTGGGTAATTAATTCATTTTAACAATTTTATTTATTTTTTCTAATTTAAATGATCAATAGCATATTTCGTCGGTTAAGGTGACTTGTGATTAATATTTTTAAAAGATGTTTTTTTTGATAGAAATGAATATTCTTCAATATTTAAATAAATATTTTTTTAAAAAAAATATAATAATATTTTAAAAAGAAATGACATGAAAATATATATGTAATAGAGAATGAATATTTTTTATCTTTATCCTAAATGTTTTATGGTGTATTTATAATCCATAAATTTTATTATTTTATAGAAAAAAAAGAGAATGATGTGTTACTTTATTTTTATTTTTATTTTATGTTATACTGTGAGTTGTAACTAGATATATTAAGACTAAATATGCTATTAAATACATTTGTGGCTAGATCACGCAACTGCTATATCCAACACCTTGACCTGGAGCTAGCTAGAATGTCAAAGACAATTTATGATGAAGTTATAGATGCTATTTTCGGGGACTTGCAGATAACTCTCCTTCCATGGTACCATTTACTGTTGATTTCCTGGAAAAGGCATCAACTGCAGCTGGAGTTTTTTACTGTTGTTTATTAGCCTGTGTTTTCCAGGGTCTCGTTTGCTTGGTTCTTGTTATTTTGCTAATGTACTCTCGGCCAAGAAAAAAAAATTGTATTTGTATGATTGTCAACTAAATTAATAGCTTAGTTAATAAAGTTATTTATTGTCATATCAAGCAATAACGTGTTACCATCAAATGGAAGAAACTGAAAAGGAAGAAAGCATGGCTGATGGCTCTCTCCCACAACTCCACGTAAAAAAAGAAAAAAAAAAGAGTCAAATTCTTTGATAGCATAAGGAATGAAGGGGGGGGATGGCAGCTGGTTTATATTTCTTGAATTATAAATTATGATGAAAGATTCCAAAAACGGTACCTTGTCTTATTGGCGAGCTCGACATGTTTAGTTATTCTCCTGTAATAATAAGGTTTCTGTCAAGCTGGAAAAAACTTCATTAATTATTATAAGACTAGCCCTAAAAATGTCATTCTGGGCAATAATGGAGAGGAATCCCGTGAATCTTTTTCTTGAAGTAGAATCTCACCGAATTCTTAAGAGCTTGTTAACTATTATTATTCATAGAATCTTAAACTATATATGCATACATCATACTATACTTTAAAAAAATATGAAAAATATTGTATATGTATTGTAAATATAAACTTATTGTATAATAGAAATAGAATAATTATAATGTGGATGATATTACAGCACAGGAAGACATCATTTTTTGTGTTTTTAGTAAAAAAATATTATTGAGCTTAACTTGGTGTTAGATCTAAGATGGTAGGTTTGGCTCCATAATTAAATCCTAATAATATTGGGTCTTACTATTCAGCAAAACTCAATAGTTTTATTGGGTTCTATTGCCACCAAAACTTAATAGTATTGGGTCTAGTTACTTGACCAAACCAAACTGCTTCTAGACTTTTTAGTCGTCAGATCCAATGCTATTGGATCTGGTTTTATTGCCCAACCCAAAATATTTAATATATTTTCTATACTTTTTATATTTTTTTATATGTAAAAAAAATTATCATTAACTTGCTATAAAGCACGAGCTAATATATGCTAATATATTAGTGCATTATGCCTTCAAGAATTAATTATCTTTTTTTTTCCATAACATCATTGTGTATTTAAATGCCAAAGCCGTCACATTTGGCATGGTGATTTAAAGGGCTTTTGAGTTTAAAACACATCTAATTCTTAAAATGGTTTAATTAATGAAAGGGAAGGTCATCACTTTGAGTTGAAGTAAAATAAAGATTTTAAATCAAAATTAAATAAATTGGATTATTATTTTGATACTATATAAAGATAAGGTTAACAAACCTTTCCTCTTACGAAAAAGTTTCAATGTATTATAATAAGAAGAAAATCTAGAATCAAGATATTATCTTATATTATGTATTACATGAAGGTAGATATGCTACAGAGTAATAGAAGATGGATACAGAGAACGTTTTCTCTCTTATTATTTTTCAAGGGCACCCTAGACCAATAAACAACTTAGATCGTATTGATACAATTTTCAAAACCCCTTGCCTTTTTCCTAAAATAACAAAAACACATAACCTCTAAATGAAAGATCAGCAACTGCATGCTGCTATATATCAGCCGCCCTTTGCAGTGCCATACAATAACAAATTAAAGGAAAACACACAAGAGGTAGTCGATAGTTATAATAGCGTAGATGTCTCAGCACATTCAATTACAGGAATGAGCCTTATAAAAAAGGCATTATAGGCCAGGTGAAAGGAACAAGGCTAATCAAGAAGGCCATAAACCCATATGTAATAGAGCTTAACACGTTTTTAGCGCAGGTCTCAAGGCCCTTATCCAAAACAACCAGAACTTTGAAGTTAGACAAGAACCAATTCCAAAACGCCTTTTCTGATTTTATATGTGATTTAGAAGAGCCCTAAGAAGTAGTGGAAATCGAACTAAAAGAAAGAAAAAAAGAAGAAGCTTAGACGAACAAGAAAACATGGCCCTAAATATACATATAGAAAAAGGAAGAAAGTGAAGAAAGACAGACATGCTTTGGCTCATAGTGGCATATCAGATGTTGTACCTGACTCTTATAGAAACACACCTCTAAAAGACAACGGCTCATCCCTTGCTATTAAATTAATTACCAATAAAAATAAAGATATTACCTCTAACCATGCATATATGGATATAGAGACTAATGATACACAAGCTCATCTACCAAAGCCTTAAAACTCTTAGTGTAGCCAATAGACCTCTTTAAAAGCGATCAAAGAATGCTATAAACAAAACAAGGAAACTGAAACTGTTGCAAACTAGTAGTAGTGTAGCTAACACTATTGAGAAAGGTATCTCTTTTAATTCTCTCAATTCAAGGATTAAGTAAGAAAATGTTCAGTTCCAGACAACTTAGGAGAATAACCAAGCTAATGGTTTTGATAGAGAAAATGAGACTCAGGAAATGTTACATGATACAATGGCTCTAGCCTTAGAAATCTTCCAAGATCTTATAGGGTATGAAGAGGGAGTTTAGGGAAACATTGATAGAGAAGTAGACGAGTGGATATCAACCAATCAGTTGTAAGTTCTTTACCTTAATAAGTTTTGATCTGTCTTGGTGTTGCTCTATCTATAAATATCTTTGCTTGGAACAGTTATGGGTTGGGTATATCGAACAAATGATATTCCAATAAGAACATGCTGCTCAACAGTAATATTGATATTTGTTTTTTATTAGAAATAAAAAAAAACTGCTACGATTCCTTCATTAAAAAATTATGGAATATTATAACTGTTAAATAGGCTTGTCTAGAGTTTGTAGGCAAATCAAGAAGGATCATAATGATGTGGGATAACTCTATCTTTAAGGTTAATTAATTTGAGGGGCAAAGGATTAGCCTATGCGACTATATGATTATAAGCCAATGATGGTAATAAGTGATTTCAATGAAACTCTTCATGCTCATGAGACAAGTAGCGGTTACATTGATCATTCAGGGTCAGCTGATTTCTGTAATTTTCTATTTGATTGAATTCACACTATAGGGCCGCCATTTCACTTGGTTTAGGGGGGTTACATGAACTATATTGATAGGACATTTGCATCTCCAAAGTTCCACCTTCGGTTTCCATTCTTATCACTTTATCACTACCCTAGAGGGATGTCTGATCATTGTCAATTGCTTCTTTAGACACTAAAGGTAGAATGGGGGTGGAAGCCTATCCGCTTCATAAGTTGTTGGCTATCATACCCTTTATTTTCAACTGATTTTAAGATCTTCTGGTCTGATAGCTACAAGGCATTTCCAAGTGACTATAGATTAATAAAGAAACTAGGAACTCTAGGGAAACAACTAAGACAATAGAACAAATCCACTTTTAGTAATCTAAATTCAAAACTTGCAAACATTCAGAACTCCATTACAACCATCAAAGATTTAAGCGAGGTATGCCTCTTGTCTGAGACTAAGAAAACAAAACTCAATAATCTAAACTCTAAGCTTTGGGAGGTTAGTAGGAAGGTTGAGGATATTTAGAAGCACAAATCCCACCAAAATTGGTGTAAAATTAGGGATAAAACACCCTTTTTTCCACCTTTCAGCAAGTTTGAGGAATGGTCGCAACCACATCAGCAACATTGAATAGAAAAATAGATTTTTAGTCTTTCTAAATGACATTAAAGAGGGTTTTGTCAACTTCTTCTTAACTCTGTTTGCCGAGCCATAATGTAGAAGAATTAAAATAAACGGCTTAGGGTTTTTTAACATTTCAGAAGCAAGATCAGTTTAGTTAGAAAGATTGCCTTCATTGGAGGAAATGAAGCAAGCTGTATAGGATTCTGACGGTTTAAAAGCTCTCGGTCCTGATGGGTTCACATTCTCGTTCTATAAAAAAGCATGGAATCTTATTATCTTCGACATCTTTGTGATGCTCAAAGAATTTTTCAAAATAGGTAAATAACCAAAGGGAATTGACTCATCCTTTGTGACTTGATTCTGAAGACTAATTGGTTGAGTAGATTCTCCCAATTTCAATTGATTAATTTGATTTATAGGTTATATAAAATAGTGGCAAAACTCTTATCATCTAGGCTTCGAAGCGTTCTGGCATATATGATAAGTGTAAACCAATGTGCTTTTATTATTGGGCATTAAATTCTAGATGGGTTCATGATAGAAAATGAGGTTGTCCATAGTATTCGTAGTAAAAAGAACTATGGGTTTTTGCTAAAGGTAGATCTTTATAAAGCCTTCAACTCAATTTTATGGAAGCATATCAATTCTATCATAGGTTATATGGATTTTGGTTTTTATTGGAGGAAATTGATTTTTGAATATTTGTCCACAACTAAATTGGTCATCTTGATTAATGGCTTTCTTAATAGAGAAATCAATATAGAGAGAGGTCTCAGGCAAAAGGACCCCCTCTCTGCTTTCTTTTTTGACATAGCAATTCAGGAGCTAATAGTTTTATTCAATAGAGCATCGGATTCGAGTTACTATAAAGGCTTGTAGACTTCTCTAGGACATCACATAACCTATTTGCACTATGCATATGATACTCTGATTTTCCTACCAAATGATTATTTCTCTTTTCTATATGCTAAGAGGATCTTATACTGGTTTAAGATCATTTTACGATTAAAAGTTAATTTCTATAAAAGCTCACTTATATGAATTGATTTGAATAACAAATACACTTCAGGTTGACTAACATAATTTTCTGTCACAGTGACACCTTCCCAGTCAGCTACATTGAGATGCCTCTTAGTGCTAACCTAAAGAGGCTCTTTATTTGGAAATCGGTATTGTCCATAATCAAAGCAAAGTTAAGCATATGGAAAGGAAAGTTTTTGAGCATGGTTAAGAAGTTATGTCTTATTAAATTAGTCTTAAACTCTTTACCTTTGTACTGCATGTTTGTTTTTACTATGTCAAAGGGTATTGTAAAAGCCATATCTTCCATTAACCATTGTTTTCTCTAGAAGGGAACCTCAAATTCACATGGTATCTATAAGGTTGCTTGGCACAAGGTAATTAAGAGTAAGCCCCTTCGAGGTCTTGGGATGGGATCTATTCACAGTAAAAATCTAGCTCTGATGTTTAAAAGGCTTTGGAACCTTGATAAAGGAGTGGTAGGAGGTTGGCAAGAAATTATCCTATGAAAGTACTAGCTATATTTTATAAATGGCTTTCTTGTGTTTATAGCTTCTTTATCTCCAACTTGTCGTAGTATGGTATCTGTAATTTTCTTAAATCACAGCATAATCACTCTCCTCTAATCTAATGTCGGGTTCAAGGTGGGTGATGGGAGAAACATCAAGTTCTGAACCGATTCCTAGCTAGGCTCCACAGCCATTCTCTAGTTCGTGTTTCCTAGGCTTTACAAACTCTCCTTATAACGATCATTAAACATTGCAGAAGTTCATAACTCAAATGATACCTCAATTAATAATTCTTAAAAGAGACCCCTTTGACTGATACCTCAATCAATCTTTCTTAAAAAAGATCCCTTTGATCCCAAGAACTTTGCATATATGAAAGCTTTATAACAAAAGTGGAATGTGGTCTCGTCTTCTCTGATGGTGAAGATAGCTAGATATAAAAATCCCACAACATTTTCACAGTCTCCTTAGGGTGCCATTTTTTTTTTATAATTTTAATTTTTCAGAAAATCATCACTCCCCTACTCTACTTTGAAAAGGGATTGCGCCTCTGGAAATAAATATGTTCATGTGGCTTCTTCTAAACAGTAGTATCAACACAAAAGGTTTCTTAGCTGAGATAAGAATCATCAATTATAAGAAAGCTCTTTATACTTTCTAGACTAGGATTGCGTCTTTGGAAATAAATATGTTTGTCAAAAGACCCAAATCATAACCTTCAAGAATGATCCAACCTAGTAAAATAAAATTTTAGCGTTAATTAATTTAAATAGTGTGTGATCATATGATCTTTGACTCCAAAATTCTAGACTATGGTGTGATTTTTGATCTTACCTTTCATTAGCTTGTTTTTTGGTTGAAATCCTCTGTTAAAAATTTCTATTATATAGATTGTGATTTTCATAAAAATTCTAAATATATTATGAACTAGACTAACGAGGTAGGACTATAAATTTATTGTTTTTTTTATATTTTTGAATTCTCGCTATAATCTTTTTTATATTTAACTTTTATCTTTTTAATAAGGACACCTTATTTATAATATTCTAGATTATTATATATAAAAAAGAATGCTAGGTAGATATACATTTTAATTGTCAGTTTTACAAGTGAATGCAGAAGAAAAGAGAGTATTAGTTTGTTTTAAAAAAAAATTCAGCATTACTTCAAAGAAATAAGAGTTATTTAAGGTATATTTTTTCCAGCTAATTTGCTGATGATTAATTGAGTATGCTGCCGTTTTCGATGGCTTCTATTAGGCAGGATTGACAAATGGCGAGATCTCATGTGGCCAGTTCCCATGATGGATCCAGTTGATATGACAACCTTCTCTTTTTTGTTCTTCTCTTTTAAACTTCGAGAAAACTACAAGGTAATATACAAATTATAAATGATGTGATTTGCCCTTTTGAATGTCATAAGCTTTCATTTTTAGCTAATGTATGTCGTGATCAAGTTACAGTTTCGTTTTTCACGAATGCTGACAAATGTTTTAAACTATTATTTTCATTATTTTGATAATAATGGAGATTGGTGATTGATTAAGTGTTAATACATACGTTGTCTTGGCCCCTTGTCCTATCTTGCGATTTATGAAAATGGATAAAAAATTTGTTTGATTGAGTCCATGTATTATTTAGCCAACAAAATTGAGGGAGATTCTTTCAATCCTTTCTTTTCTTTGTTGAATCATATAGAAGCAACATGTAATTCTGTCAAATAAAATCATACACATGAAAAACCTTAGTATAAAATTTTATTGTAGAATATTTATTTTTTCAAGCAATATATTTTTCTTAAAAACACTCAACTTTTTAAATAAGTTTCAAAAACCGATGATTTCCAATTATAACACAATATAAAATCCTAAGTAAATTAAAAATCTAAACATAAAAAATAAAATAAAAATTAATTTAAATAACTAAATATTATAGCCAACTCTTCTATAAAAAATTAAATCTTGAAAGTCTCTTGGGTACCAAATTCCTTCGGAAACATGAAACCATCAAGTAAGGGACCCTTCGATAAAACATAGGTATCCTAGAAGTTGTGATGCACTGAGAAATCCAGTTTAGCCATTTCTTTCAAAAACCCATGTCTCTCGTATTCTGAAGTAACCCCAAGTCACTGAATCAAACACTTTCTCGAAGTCTAGCTCGAAAAGGAAGCCCTGAATTCGTCTTCTGTTTCGACTACCTCATCTGCAATCAGAGACTCCGTCCAATCTACCATCAATAAATGCTGAATGATTGTAAAAAAACATCAAGTCCGATAGTGTAAGCAGTGAGATTTGAATCAGGTCATTAAGATTTTGGTACATCAAATGCATTACCATGATGAAATTAAAGCACTGTGGCAATGATTTTACATAAACAATAGTTTTATGTTGGCCCTTACTCATGAAAGGATGCCCCTTGTATTTTCGTATTAATCAAAGTAACACAGACGTTGTTGATTCAGGATAAAAACAAAACAAGTTCAGAAAAGTTCCTGAAAAATATTTGATAATTTATTTCTTACTTGTTGAAACTTCAATGCATCTTGGCTATACCCTTTCAGGAGAGCTTAAGAAGAGTATGACAAATGAAGATAATCCTAAACTTGCGTAAGATAGTTCTTACAAATAAGAACTCAAATCAGAAACCAAGTTATGCCCGGGCTGAGGAAAGGAAGCGTTCTTTGCCGCATATGACAACTCTTAATTAACTTTGGACTTTTCTTTTTCATTTACTTGTCGGATACTTCCTCTTTCTTCCTCCCTAGTTTACGCAAGGATTCAGCCTCCTTTAGCCGACCTCCTGCTGCAAGAAATCATCTTCTTGCTAGGACTGTTCCGCCGACTTTGCTGCTGCACCTCCTCTTTCTCTAGGACTTCTGCTTGTGCCTTAGCTGCGGATTTCTAACTTTTTGACCTTTTTTTAAAATATTTGATAATTAAAATTTTTTTATTTTTTAATTAAGCATTTTAATTTTAATTTCATCCTTCAATATCCGATTAATTTAAAATCAAACTTTATAATTTTATTTATTTATTTTATTAGAAATTATCTCGGTCTCCTAACCTAGGTTTGACAAGATTGGCTCACATTTTTTTTAGTTGGATTTTTTTTAATTTTATTGTTCAATATTGGATTGATTAGAAATTAAACTTCATGATTTTTTTTAATTTACATTTATAAAATTATCTTAATCTCATGGCTCGGATCACAAGTTTAATCATTTGACCATGTAGTTTTTTATATCCTTTCATCTCAAAATTGACTTTAAAAAGTCTTTTAAAGATTAAAAGTAGAATGTTACATATAATAAAAGGCCTTGTCACATCTATGTAACAATGAATTGTGAAATGAAAAAGGTTTTTTTTTTCATTTTATTCCTTGTGAATTTTAAGGATTTTTTTAATTTTATCCTCCATAAATGTTTTTAATGAGTATTGAATTTCATAATTTATTTTGACTTCATTTCTATAGAGTTATTTTAATATTATGAACTAGATTGCGAGTTTTACAGGTTAGTGATGTTGACTTGAATTATTTTTTTTATCTATTTTTAAATTAATTTTTTTTTATAATTTTATCTTTCAATATTAGATTGATTATTTTTTATTTTTTTTATGTTAGGTTGTCACGGTCTTATGACTTGAGTAGTGGTTTTTACAGGTTAACTAGGTTAACTCAATTTTTTTTGTTCACTTTTTAATTTTATATTTTAATTTTAATTTCATCATTCAATATTGGGTTGATTTGAAATTGAAATTTGTAATTTTTTTATTTATTTTTCATGGAGTTATCGTGGTCTTCTAACTTGGGTTTCATAAATTAACTTAGGTTGACTTCACTTATTTTTTTTGTTTTTATTTTGTCAATGCAATACTTCAACATTGGGTTAGTTATAAATTAACTTCCTTTTCTCTCTACATATAGTTAACTCGATATCATGACCCAAGTTGGAGGTTAAACCGATTGACTTAGAGTTTTTTAGTTATTTTTTAGTATATTTTTTTTCAATTTAATTCTTTAATATTGGATTGGTTGGCAATATAACTTTATAATTTGTTTTGGTTTATGTTTATAAAGTTTTCTCGATTTTATAACTCAAATCACAAGTTTGATCAATTAACTTAAATTATTTTTTTTTCTTTTCATCTCAGAATTGACTTTGAAAATTAAAAAAATAAAATTAAAGTGAGATGTTAACATGTACTAAAAAGCCTTGGCATGTAGCTACATCAATGAAATGCGAAGGTCATTTTTATTTTGCCCTTTGAAAATTTTGAGAATTTTTTTTTTTATCTCAATTTTTTTTTAATTCCATCCTCTAATATTTAATAACTTTTTTTTTAATTTCATCCTCCATCAATTAATTTATTAGATATTGAAATTCATATTTTATTTTAACTTATTTTTTATAGAGACTTGCTTTCTATAATGTTATTTTAATCCTATGAACTAAATTATGAGTTTCACAAGTTAGTTATGTTGAATCAAATAAAAAACAATTATTTTTTAAAATTATTTTTTCTTGATTTTATCATTTAATTATGAATTGATTAAAAATTAAATTTAATTTTTTTTTTAAGTTCTATAAGATTATCACAACCGTTAGATCACACAAGTTTTAATGATTAATTAAATTAACTTGAATTTTTTTAATTAAATTTTTTTATTTTAATATCATCCTTCAACATTAAATTAATTAGAAATTAAATTTTATAATTTATTTTTTATTTATTTTCTATAAAATTATCTCAATCTCCAAACTTATACTTAACAATTTAACCTAAATTAACTTATTTTAACTTTTTATTCTTTTTTTGTTTTACTTTTTTTTTTCAATGTAATCCTTCAACATCATGTTAAATAAAAATTAACTTCAACTTTTTCTTTATAGAGTTATCATGGTTTTATAACTCAAGTAATGAGTTATGTTAATTGATTCTAATTTTTTTTAAAAAAGTTTATCCTTTACTATTAAATTAATCAATAAGAAAATTTCATAATTTGTTTCTTGATATTATACTGCAGTTACAGTACTTCCTTTTCAAGTTTCAACACAGCCATGAAGGCTTCTTGAGGTACATCAACCTTGCCTATTGCCTTCATTCTTTTCTTCCCTGCAGCCTGTAAGAAAAATGGTAGATAAATAATTAGGGACAACAACATTTATCAGCAAAATTAAATCAATTTTCTCAAAAATTTGTTTAACTTTCAGGGGGCTTATAATGGCAGACAATTTTGATCTGTTTTAAGTTCTTCATACTGGTGTGTAATGAAACACCATTATCCATAATGACGAGCGTCAACGCTATAACCTCAGAAATTAAACTATGATGTACCTGTTTCTTGAGCAATTTCTTCTTCCTTGAAATGTCGCCACCTGCATTGATGGAGAAGCGAAAAAATGCTTGTAATGTAAATACCGAGCACTGGTTACTTGTAAGCAATCTACTAGCTTTCCTTGCGGAACAAAACCCCACTGGAATTTAGGAGTTCTATATGGGGAAAACATAAACAAGTAGATATTCCTTGCCAGATGATTGAGAAAGGAGAAAAGCACCAAACATATGGAAGCTGAGTGTCTCTCATGATGCATATCAATTCACTAGTACTTGAGTGTACAATGTTCTAAGAAGCAGAGTGTGATCTCACCATAGCATTTGGCCAGGACATCCTTTCTAATTGCTGATAAAGATTCACTAGCAATGACTTTTGCACCTATGCATGCCTGAAACGAAAGGATGTTAAGTACCATACTGGATGATGTTTTTTGTTTCATTTTTCTTTGAGAATAAAATGGATAGTGTTGAGTATGCAAAACTATCATGCATTTATGTCTCTGGAAGTATGTAGCAGATGTTAAATATTGTTGGGAAAATGAAAACTAACGGAAGAACTAATGCAAGTCCAAAAATTTCTACCTAGATCTCACTGTAACAGGTTATAAGTTCAAATATTATGGACAGGAAAAGAAACTAATTGATGCAGCAAACAATTAGAATAGTGAAGGGGAGTCTTCCATTCTATCCTATTCATCAGTACCGATCATGGATAGTGGAAAAATTCTTTCTTTTGTCCCAACCCATAATATGAAATCTGAACAAGCCGCACATACACCCTAGTATATGTCCCTCAGCACTGTGGGCATCCCCAGAAAGCAGGGGATTTGGTGACATTTATGATTGGCTGTCTTGTGTTTTTAACAAGTTGTTTAAGTCTTAGCATGTTGAATCGTATGTATAATGGACTAGTTTAGACCTATCCTAACCGGATGATTATGGATTCTTTCTATGTTCATATTCTATTTTATTAAAATTAAGTATCAACTTTTAACAAGAAATAGCAATCAAGAGAAATAGAACCATTGTTACCAGAGTTAAGGCTACATACAGCAAACAGCTAAAAGTAGACTAAAAAAAAAGAAAAGTTATTCAGATAAATGTCGACATGGCTTAGAGTTCCAAGTGGGTGATTGAGTGTTCCTAAAGGTCTCAACCGGCCAAAGGAATTGTGAGATTTGGAAGGAATGGAAAGCTTAGCCCAAGGATCATGGGACCATTTGAGATTTTAGGGAAGATAGGGTCCGTGACATTCCATTTAGTACTTTTAACAAGCTTATCGTGCATGCACCCAGCTTTTCATGTTTTGATGCTTCAAAAGTATAGAAAGCATTAGATATAAAACCAATGTTAGCAGAGTTTAACAGTAACTAATTAGTTGACAACAACATGATTTGAAGAAAGAAACAATAACATGATACATGAAAACTAAAATATTTAATGACACCAGGCATCACTAACATGGCGACATGTGGTTTTGCTCAAATTGAAGTCATGAAGCATGCAGTCGAAATCTTGCACTGTGTTAGCCATTAAATATTCTTAATGCATTTCTTGCACCAGAAATACATGTACAATTTGATCAGTAGTGTGAAGCAAATTTATAGAGGAAAAAGAAAAAAACTGTAGATTGGTTATTTTATAATGAGTAGCACTGCTGTAGCATTACTTATTGAAAGAGAAAGAATCCTCACTTGAATGGGTACTTTGAACATTTGCCGTGGTATTAGCTCCTTCAACTTCTGGGTCAAAGCCCTTCCAACAGAATATGCCTGAAAAGAAGCTCATCCACCATAAGATATGGCAAGCAACAAAGCATTTAACTCAACATAAAAACTTCCACAGGATAGGTACTTTAGAATGAGGACCTTTTCATATAATTCAATGATAATGACTTTCAATAAAAGACTGGCTAATAGAGATGCTACAGTGTTACATAAAAATAAATTAACCAAAATCAAGAACTTGGCTCCAAGAAAACATGAGCAAAACGTTAAGAACTCTTCAGAAGTTATCTATCAAATGCCAAAGAGGAAACCAGCACAAAATTGCCATAATTAAGATTGAAAAAAGAAAAAGGAAGGGGATATACTTTCTACATGCTACATGTTTATCCCTACATATTAGGCAATGTCTCCATTTTGACCTCAAGGCATTCAAATCATCTCTCATTCTTGGACATCTTATTCTTCTCCCACTATTCCACTCATCAACCCCGCATTGAAAAAGATTTCAATCAAGTGCACAAAAATTCTCTTTTATAAGACACCTCACATAATAATATGTTATAGAAATGAAAATTTATTTAAAATCAGACAACCACCGATTACTCCCTCTCCACATCATCATTTGGACCATAAACAACAGGAGGGCACAATACAAATGCATCCCCCATGTTTTTGAAGAAGACAACTGAGAATTCAGTTCCTTTAAAATCGCCTCCATCATTCTCTCCTGGATATACAGTAACAACAGTACTTGTAGACTGTAGCTAGCTCATTTGCTTGGACCATTGAAGCATCAAAAAACATTATATCACAGGACAAGCCTGTAAATGTCTAAGGAATTAGCTATTTGTGTTCATTAGTAAACCTAGTCATCCTCGTTTCTAAAAAATTGTTCTCTTTTTGAAATTCCATTCTTCATTCTTACATGTGTCACACTTGAGGTAGCAGAAGCAGATAAATTTTTGTCATCAAATCGCAGAAGGTTCCTACCAAATTTAACCATAATATCCATTAAACAACTCCTTAAGTTTCATCCGTACAGTGTTGAATTTCAAATAAACATGCACCAGTCCTCCAGATATGTACACACTTCTCTACACTTTAAAAACTCAAAAGACGAGCCTTGAAACTTTACCTTATCCTTGTGCACAATAGTTGCTAATGGTTCAACAGGATCACCGTTGATTTGAATGTCAAGCCTTATCAAATCACTTTCCTTGTACCTATCGATCAAATTTTATAACGAAATGTAAATTGCTGTGAGCAAATCATCTTTGGTAATTTGGAGGAATACATACAAGGAAGTTAAAAATCCATGCCATGTAAAAGATGAAAATGAAATGATACATGGCATTTGTTTTGGAAACAACAATACTTCCGACAGAAGAACACAAGTATGTCGATGCCAATAAGAATAAAAGCTACCCTGCTTGTATTTAGACATGCAAACCACTGCCAGGCAAGAGCACACAAGAATATTTATAGACATCTTTTTCCCATCTCACAAAGCATTATATGCATTTACCCAACAAATGTATACTCCATGCTAGCATATCCCTTACTTCTGGACTTGAGCTGGTCAAAAAAATCACCTACCATCTGTCAAGTCAACATGCAGAAAACTAAGAGACAATAATTAATAATTAGACTGTAAAGAGAGAATAATTCAGTGAAATGAGAATTTGGAGAGGAGTGCTAGTACAGGACAAAAGTAAAGCAAAAATGTCACCTCAGCTAGGGGTAATTCATACGTGATTGATGCTCTATTCTCAGTGATATATTTCATTTCTTTAAACTCTCCTCTCCTTTCTTGAGCCAGCTCCATAAGCATACCAATGTAGTCTTTCGGTGTAAGCATTTCGATCTGTGTGCTTGAAAGAAGCAAACAAAACTTTTGTTACAAGCCTAAAAACATGATGGGTAAGCTAGATGTCATAACATCAGTGCATACAACAAGACCTTTACAAATGGCTCCTCAACTGATCGCCTTTTCCCAGGTTCAGGAAGTAAAGATGGATTTGAGCACTCAACCTTCACCAAAATGAACATTTTGCATGTAAGATATAGCATGGCACAAAATTTAGACACATTAAGCTGTTATAACACAATTAAAATAAAACAACCAACCATAAAGAAATGCATAAACTAGATCAAGCATTACAAGAAACATCAACTGCATGATTTATGGCATGTTAAAAGGTGGTTGCTAAAAAGGACACAGTTATTATACTGCAACTGTTGAGGAAATCCTCATCATGGCAGGGGACTTCAAGATTACATGGAACATAGCAGACAGTAAACTTGAGGGTTGGCTTAGTTGGCAACTGGGCATGCTTCCCACGTGGGCAACCAGGGTTCACTCCAAGGCCAAACCACGATAACGTAATTTCTTATGAATCCCCTAGTCCCCATGCAGAATGGTTTGCCTTTAACCAGAAGGGCAGGTGGGCTTAGTCTTAGTGCATGCAAGCTAGCTTGTACAAGGATACCACCTAATTGTCAAATAAAAATTGTGGTTGACAAACTTTAAAAATATCTGGTTTATCAAAAAGAAAAAGGAGTTCATATATGCTCTGTAAATTATCTAATAGAGTAAGCCTAATATCATCTACAATTCAATGTTAGGGTTTACAGTTTGTGTTTGCTTGTAGACTGAACCAGGAGGACAATAAGATCACAATAAAGGGAAAGTTGACAAAATTCATCTCTCCATAAATACATGTAGTTATGCAAAATCATTGATTGGCAGCAAATATCTATCGAGTATCAACATCAGTTATTAAGTGCTACTGGATCCAGGAGCAAGCAGAAATTACAATATCATCATCCACGCAGTTCACTCTGTATACCACACTTGGAGCAGTAGTAATTAGGCTTAGATTGTATTCTCTCTCCAGCCTTTCCTGTAAGAAGATAAATTGTTCAAAGACAATGCTAAATTTTTATAAATTGACAGCATAGCTGAAAGTTGTAGCAAGGCAAACCTGAACAATTTCCATGTGGAGAAGACCTAAGAATCCGCACCTAAAGCCAAAACCCATGGCATTTGATGTTTCAGGCTCGAACTGAAAATTTAAAAAAGAAAAAGGATAATCAATTCTTCTAATAAATGATTGGTTATAAAGGGTGTACTGCTCTAACATGTGGTAAAGTGTACAAGAGCCTCTAATGAGAGGAGGGCATGAAGAAAAAACAGGTGCAGACAAAACTAGGTGCCAAAGTCACACACTGAAATTCTAAAAACCATGTGAATAAGCTTTTCATAATCCCAATTTGTTATCTCAACCACCCCTGGCCGTCTGCTTCACAGGATCTGAAACTCTTGCCTCACAAACCCAGAACGCACAAGGTGTCACTATCCTAGAAAAGAACTGCTCCCATCTACAATCCACAAATCCATATGCAGTATTGCACAAGACAATTGAAAAAAAAAATACCATCCACAAAATCTATTTCAAATCTCAGAAGCAATCAGAAGATGACCTTCCACAGCATCTACTCCAAAGCCATTTGCACAAATCCAAACAATGTCACGTTCCAACTGAAGTTCACTACTATCTAAAATAATCAATAAAAAGAAATGGAGAGAACCCAACAAATGGGACGAACAATAAAAATGAATAAGCCCGATAAAAATGAATAAGCCCATCCAGTCCTCAATTGCTACATGATACCGCAGGAGATAATGGAAAGCAACTTAGCTACCAAAAATATATAGCAATCCAGTAGCCAAACCAAATTCATATCACCTGTCATAACCTAATCAAATTATTTCCAATCACCTTGATCTTTATCTAAAGACACCCTTTTTATATAATCACTAGTAAGAAACAATTTACCTTCAATGCAGCATCATTAAGTTGCAGTTTTTCCAAAGCATCACGCAACTCAGAAAACCTGTCAATGAGAGAGTTGAAGATGAGAAATTCTACAGACATGCACAAAGTAGCAAACTTAACAAGAGCAAAAAAGGTGTCAGTACTGGTCCGCATCAACCGGGAATAGGCCGCAGAACACCATTGGGGTGGCTTCCTCATATCCAGGCAATGATTGTTCCGCCTTTCTACTGTAGTGAGTAACAGTATCACCCACCCTGGCATCAGCTACTGATCTGATAGAAGCAGAAAGGTAGCCTACCTGAATAAGTACAATATGAGGAGGGAAAAGTAGTTACAAGTTAAAAGACAAATAAACTTAAATCTCAAAAAAGACTACATTAGAGTCACAAGATATATAAAGAAAAAAAAGTCTTCCGAAATTAGTTCACAGAAACATGTTTGAAACACACACACACACACAGAGACAGAACATGGAAAACAGAATGAGCTTCATCATTATGTCTAAAAAGGGTAATAAAATAGAAACAAAAAATCAGTATGAGTGACGGCTGAGAAAAAGAGAGGAGACTATAATTGGCTGAACACTGAAAGATAACCAGTACAGTACCCCTCAGTTTGTCCAACTGTGAAGATATATCAATGACCATCAAGGATCCCCACTCTTCAATTGTTTTACAAGTTAGAACCACTAAAAGATGCATCGTTTATGAAGGTTTGTTCTGTATCCATGAGCATGAATACAAATACACAGAGATCGCAGTCCTGATAACAAAATGTATTTAATTGCGAACCTTGATTGTGTTTAAGTTCACAAGCAATCTTGCTGATGATTGGAGATAACAGATTTGCAGATACAAGAAACAAGAATAATATGGACAATGATGTCACTTACACAGAAAACATTGAGTGATTAGGCACCAATCATTTATATGATCAAAATACAAAAGAATCATCAACCCATTTGGCAATTTTCTTCCAAATACCATGTTTTTAGACATTAGAAAACAACCCAAGCAAGCAACACAAAAGCCCATTCTAATCAACGTCATTCAGAAAGGAAATTTTACCTCACCCGCATACAATTCTTCCACTTGCATCTGATTGGGAGATAAAACTCCAATTTCATCAGCATAATAATCCTGTCATTTTAAGAATGATTTATTAGGAAAACTACAAGAATATGTAAGCATTTATCAGAAACTTGGTTTCAGAAAACAGTTCTTTACACCACATTGGTTTTTGAAGTCCCATTTTTAATTTCAAGTTCCATTAGTTTACACCCATTTACAGTCAGCGTCTTGCCAATAACAGTCAATGGGAACATAACAGCCATTACACTTGATAACTCGTGTATTTGTAAAGGTTATTAGCAAATTCTTTCAACAAACCCTTGCAACCACAGCCATAATTGAAGAACACAACAGGGACAGTCTAAATTTGCTGATCTGGTAACAGTTATTTTGAACACATGTCAGCTGTACATTGCTGAGTCTGCAGTAGAAAGAAAGTAAATAATTTATTTGGGGCAAAAGAATTGATTAACAAGATTACTTTACCTTCTTACTGGCCATAAAATAAATTCTGTCGCCTTTCTTTATATTCCCATCTATGACTCGAAAATACACAATAACACCACGATATGGATCATAGTAGCTGCAAAAGGATTTATGAGGTTACAATACAGGCTAAAGAATGTCATTTCTACTGTTATATTCCCATCTATGACTCGAAAATACACAATAACACCACGACATGGATCATATTAGCTGCAAAAGGATTTATAAGGTTACAATACAGGCTAAAGAATGTCATTTCTACTGTTGGTGAGGCAAATGTAAAATAAACACAATGTGGACAAACAGATGTCAGTACAGTAGAAGTTTAATTGGTTGATAAGCAAATGGGCTAAGGAAAGCATTGCCCTTCCCATCAAAATATATTCTAAAAAGAAGAGGAGGAAGAGGAAAAAGATCTCAACAGCTAAACCACGGATGTTTATGACAAAACGCTTTAAATAAATTTTCTTGTTCACACTGCTCAGGTTTCATTTGATCTCAACTATGCGCCACCTGGTTTGTTGTTCTCATAATGTTGGATGTAAAAATATCTAAATCAACAGATTTATCTTTGATGGATCTTAGATACTAACAGGTGCATGAATAAACATACACCATACAAACAAAGACTGTTAGTATCATTCTACTAGGAGTCCATAAATATTAATGGGTCCAGTGATGATGAAAAGTCTGTACCTATCAAATATTAAGGCCCTCAAAGGCATTGCAGCGGTATCACAGGGTGGGGGTACCCGCTCAACGATTGCATTCAGAATTTCAGTTATACCTATTCCCTCCTGTAGAACAAATAGCAACACAAGCAAAGATTACTTTATAAAGAAGAAATATCCTTTTCCACCATGCAGGAAATGGAGAACATGAGTTGCATCAAGAAAATAGTCATGAACCAACCTTTGCAGAGCAGTGTATTGCATTGCTACAATCCAGACCAATAACCTACATGGAGAGACGTTTAGCTGTGAGTTTTGAAGCAATTGTTAGCAAACAGAAATCCATATCTTTCATCTTGAAACATAAAATGAAAATAATTAATTGATCAAACAAGGATTCAACACAAGCACAGTAAGCTATGGATAGAGAGCACAGATGTGTGCGTGCGCGCGCGCAGAAATACAGATTTGGATTAAGTTGGCCTTCTTGCCTTTTCTCTGGAAGAATTTTTCAATTCACAATCAGACTTCCAGTGCAGATTATTGTCACAGAAAAAGGTGCAGAGACTTGCTGTTATAGTGAGTCTTCTTTTGTTTTCTTTTTTAACCAATAAGCTAAATTAATGAAATGGTAAGTCACATTATTCACTAAGTACTTAACATAGTTTCCAAACTACTAGAACCAATATGGATTACACACCCATTATACAAATGGAGTTCTTCCATTTGGTGAACCAACCTCTTCAATCTCCTTGCAAACACGATCTGGTTCTGCACCTGGAAGATCTATTTTGTTTAAAACCTGCAATGTTAATCAATTACATTTAAACCAATTAGATTTAACCATTCAAAGCAATTCAGAGAATACTAGTATATATATTTACAGAATCTCACAGATGGGATACACGTGTGTATGTGCACAAACTCATATGTGAAACATAACATGATGACCCACTTACAGGGATGATTTCTAGGTTGTTTTCCAAGGCCAAATATACATTAGCCAGTGTTTGTGCTTCCACCCCCTAAACAATAATAGACAATTCTCAGCAATACAAGCGAAAACAATAAATCTGAAAAAATAGGTAAACAATTCAGCAAACAGTGCTTTCCTTTCAGATTCTATATTGAAAAACTTCAAACTAAGACCTACCATATCAAAATAACAGAAAATTTATAACCTTTACTAGGCAAAATAAATCATATTCTCAGATTAAAAGGTAGAGATTGCACAAAAGCAGTTCACCTGAGAAGCATCAACAACAAGCAGAGCACCCTCACAAGCAGCAAGAGAACGAGATACCTACAACAAATAAATAACAGAAACAACACAATAATTCAAAACACATCCCACGTGCACATTTTCATTTTCTAGCAAACAATTTTCAAATATCTAACAATCTAACTTTCTTTAAACCACAAAGCTATCCTCGAGCCAGCTTTTGCATACTGACACTAAATCCCTCCCCGGTCGCCAAAAGAAATTTCTTTCTCACAGCATCTCCTAGGATTCGAACCCACCAGAGATAATACAACTTATATAATTCTAAAATATCAATCCATCATTAAAACATACCTCGTAAGAGAAATCAACATGGCCAGGAGTATCAATCAAATTCAAGCAATACCCTTCATTCTCATTCACATACCGCATTCTTGCCGCCTAAATTACGCATTATCAAACACAAAACCACAAAAAAAATCAATTAATTGAAAAATATCAATTAAAACATAAACTAAATAAAAAAATTAATCAAGCATTAAAAAATATCAATAAAAAAACGCAGATTTAATGAGGAAATTTTTGAAAAAAATGAAAAAAAAAAACCTGAAGCTTAATAGTGATGCCTCGTTCTCTCTCCAAATCCATATTATCCAAGAATTGCTCCTTCATTTCTCTCTTCTGTACAGTACCAGTCATCTGCAGCAACTTATCAGCTAACGTTGATTTCCCATGATCAATATGAGCTATTATGCAGAAATTCCTGATATTTTTAATGGGAACCTTACGAAGCCGGTCTTGTCCTGCCGCGGCGGCGAAATCGGCAGTGGAAGGAGTGCCAGTGGTCGTTTGGCAGCGGAGGTGAAGTCTAGTGTCATGGTTGCAATAAAAGGGAGAAGAGTGGGGGAGTTTGTGTGAGAAGCGGAGGATTTTTAGAGTGCTTTTGGTGGTTCTCGTTCTTGTATAGAAAGGAAGAAGAGTGTGCGTGTTTAAAGATAAGAGAATGGAAGCCATTGCCCTCTGCTTCTCTCAATGGCTCTGCTTCGCTTCCTTTGTTGCTGTTTTGAAATTTAGGTAGCTGCAATTTAGTCCCTTTTTTAAAATGATATTTCAATTTAGTTCTTAAACTATCATCGGTTTCTATACATGTTTTCTTTTTTGAAATAATAATAATAATTAAAAAAAACAGTTAAAGTTCACTCAAGCTAAATTTAAAATAATATAATTTAATTTTTTAAAAAAAATATTGTATTAAAAAATTTAAATATTGTAATCACTTTATTTTAATCAAATTAATTTATTTATTTAAAAAAATATATAATTTAGACCGAGTTTAACCGCACTGATTTTAAAACTAATTTTTCATGGTAAAGCTTTCAAAAAGTTATGATGGATTAGGAATTTAATTGGAATATAAAGAATAGTTTACGAAATTGACTGTAATAAAAAAAATATCTTTTAGAGAGTAAAGAATTTACAATTTTAATTATATATTCAATGAATATAAAAATATTTTATGGATCAAATTTGTCTCTAAACTCTAGTTATAAAATTTATAACTAGCTTGGTATATCTATTTAAAATCTAAATCATTCTAATTTTTTTAAAAAAAAGTTAAAATAAATTTAGGTGATTAAATAACTTATGATAAAAAAAAGTTGTTTTATTTTAAAAAAAATATGTATTTTAAAAAATAGAGTTAATTTGGCAAAGAGAGTTAACCATTAGATTAGCAAGTCAAATTTAAAGATGAAATTTATACAAAAAAAATAATCAACCTAATTTTTTTCACTAACCAAGCTCTGCTAACAGTTAAATTGACAGATTATCGAATTAATCTAACGAGGTAGGTTGGGTTTCATAACATTATGAATGAAGAAAAGTTTTTGTTGCCTAACTAGCATGTGAATTCTAGCAAACACTTGCTCTTTCTCCGGGATTATTGAGTGTTTATTTTTGTTCTGTGATCCATATGTAATTGTGTCATTACAAAGCTTTATTAGTTCTACCACTAGAACCATAATAGTTCTCTAAATTTTTTTGTTTTACCATGAATAATCTCATTTCTTATTGAATCATCTCGTGCTTTGCAGATCCAATAGTGTCCTGATGCATGAATTTCTCTGTTCCAGAATGTTAGTACATAGTAACCGTGCAATGTCTAAATAGACTGAGTGACTCATAGCTTGCAAATAACAGAAAGTTGTATCAGACAGATGGGAAAAACACTGCAGGATGTTCTCATGGTGGACTGGGAAGTTGAACAGTACAGAAATTTAGCCCATTGAGTTTGATGTCATGGCTAAATCTCTAGTGTTGCATTGCCTGAAGCTCAAGAGTCATTGCACTAAGCTCCCATTTGTTTTTATAGTTGAAAAATGCTTTTGTAAAAATTATGAAAAGCAACTGCTAGGGTTCTAAAACCACGAAAAGAACCAATTGTGCAAATTGATCACAAAAGCAAGCTAGACCAGGTCGTTTGAGGAAATGTCTTTGGTCTTCTAGAGCAAAGTCTACAAAGAAACTTGTGTGCCTCTGTATATAAAATTATGCATGAGTCGCACAAGCAAACTATTGTACTGAAAACTACTTTATGTCCTAAACAGTTCCAGTGCCATTTACACTGAACTGCCATCTACACTGAACTGTTCATCCTATTAGTCTTCTGCTTCTTTCGCGATCCATCACTAAAAGCACTCGCCGATCGTCTTTAAGATTTGAGATATATGTTGTAGACTCTGAATCATGGAAATGGGATTACAAAAGCATAACTTCTCCTTTAATTGAGTCGGTCAATGTTGGGGAATCCGACCAGTGATGTACTGATATTTGCTTATAGGAGGCCAAGCACATTGACACAATTATTTACGTGGTTCAGCAAAACCACCTACATCCATGGGAGAAGTCAATATATTTAGAGATAAAGAAAGAATAAAAACATATACATGGAAGAGGAGGATTATACCCTCTCAAACTCAACTCTCAGCTCTCTTTGCTGCACTTGCAGCTGCTGCCATTACAGCTCTTTCTTTCTTTCTACTCTTTTCACATTCTCACAATCCTTTTCTCATTTTGCTCTCTCACATATGCCTTTATCTATAGGCATTCATGGAGGCTCTTCTTGGTTTGTTGTCAATATTAGTGGCCACGAACTCTAGCTCATTCAATAATGGTGGCTACCAATAGTCATTGGTCAATGGTTAGTGCCTTACATGAAATGGTAACCACCCTAACAATCACCCCCTTTGCCATTCATGTGGGGCAACTGTCCTCTTTCTTCTTCAATACAAGCTTGCATCTTGCAGCTCTTCCAAGCTTTTCATTTTGAGAGCGTTTATGGCCAAGTTTACAGGTACTTGCCAAACCTTTCAATCATCAGAGTAACCAAAACACACCTTTTCTCACACAAAAGGATCACTATAACCAGATGGTTTGCCACATCACATTTGAATAGTGTTAACGCTTGTCTCTGGAACAACATTCCCTTTCGAGCGTATTAACCATGCTCGGTCCAGAATGATTTATCAAGCCTCACATCAAGGCTTATAACACCCCTTCAAACGGATATTTCAAATACCACAGTCATTATCTGAGTATCTCAATATGATCACAAGCTCACCACTCTTCCAAGAGTTTACTCATTCAAGAGTTGCGCCTGCCCTCTGTTCCACCTTAAAAACCACGCCTTACTTCTCCATGAGTCTCCCACTCTTAGTCTCGAGAGTCTAGGTAGCTTTCCACCTTTAACCATGGGGGCAGCCCATAAAAGGTTGATCTATATCTGTCTTTATACTGTGAGTATTACAATGCCATAACCGAGCTCACCACCTTGACAAGAGTCAACTTGTTCCCAAAAACTGTGTATGCCCTCTACTCCTTCATAGCAGCCGCGTCTTAATGCTCCACAAGTCATCCACTTATTATCTAAGGCAAATGTCTTCTAGCTCATTGATCTTTAGCATGAGGGCAATATTCATGAAAGTCAATCTTGCATTTGTCTCCATACTCATTATAGTCATGTCGTTGGCTATCCATCTGTCCACTCTTACCTAGCCATCACATTGGCTCTAGGGCGTTCTAAACTGGGCTCCTTCCACGGCCCTTACACCTTCTCCTAAGGTGTCTCCGCTTGTCGTCATGCAGCGGTCTAATCATGGGCTCATCTCATAGCCCCCACACCTTCTCCTTAAGGTGTCTTTGCCTTAGGCGATCGCATCCTCCTTTAGTTGAGATGCTTTAGAGTGGCTCCATAAATTCTCTACCACCATGTGAACTATAGGGGAGATCACTGCTACTAATTACATAGAAAGAGAAAGTTGCGGTATACACCTCACAATCCTTCATCTCGATTTCTATGTTTGGAGCTTTTACGCCTTTCTGCTTAATAGCTCCACCCACACCAACTCCCTTTGGTGTCTTCGCCTTTCATCATAGGCGATCACCTTTTATCACAGGCGTTTGCACCTCCTCAATTAGGTGCATCTACAACAGCTCATATTTCCATCCTTGCATGCATTGAAAGATCCTTGCTTATTGTCTTTATCAAGAGCACAAGAGACTTCCTGTTGTACAACTTCTTATAGTCTTTGCTCTGAGCTTTATCTGGGAACTCTTCTTCTTCTTGCACCTATTGTCTCATTATAGTACCTCGTTGGATCCTCTAGGTACTCCTACACAATCTCCATGTGTCCTCATGTATTTTCTGTTCTCCGAATTTCTCCCTATTCCTTGCTTATGTTTGACAACAGCTCATCCTGTCATAACATCTATCCAAGTCAAAATAGGGTGCCAATCTTCATTTCTTAATGTATTTCTCTACCATTATTAGGGTCTTCATCAATTTTCCCTCGAGAAATTACAATCACCGAATCTAACTTCCTTGGAGAAATCACCACTCCATCAGATCCTTGATCATACAAAACCCAACTGTTTCTTTGTGTCATCATCCTACTAGTCTTCAACAGTTTCATAACAAACTATCACATATACAAAAATAGTACCGTATGGATAATCCTTCCACTAAACAAGTTCCTAGGAAAGATTGGAGGGGTCATATCGGTCCCGCTTAAAACTCAATCTCTTAGACAAAACTTCTTAGGCCATATCTATCCATCGTACTGTCTTTTCGTGTATACAAACCATTTGTCGCGGCTTATCTTTACAAGTGATCTGGGGTATCCTTGTTTTATACCTGATTTCTCAACATCTGGCAAGACTACCAGTGCTCAGATTCGTCAAGATTGGTCTTCATCAAATTTCACTCTCCACCTCAAAATTGCCCACATGATTGGGTGTCCAAAGTGTCCTAATTTTGTCTTCCCTCGAGGTAATTAAAATTCCCCACATAACAATTCAACACATGTAATTGGGCAAACATGTGTGATTTCTTCTTCATCATCTTTATCGACCACCATGATGACCATCAGATGCTTTGTAATCGGGCAATCTCTATTTAATAATTCACCACGCTATTTTTTATCTCAATCTCAACGATCGAACCGTACCATTGCATCCGGAATGATCAAATTAGTTGAAAACAAGTTTGAAATCATTCAAATCACACATCAGACGACTGAGATTTCATCAAAACAATTTTCTTCTGATTATTGGTCTAGATTCAATCTCAGATGCGGTTGCATATAGACTCCGCCACACAGAATCATACCCTCGGCTCGCGGCTCGACTCGGCTCCAACTCAGCTTGTCTCAACTCGACTCGGCTCGCGTCTGGTGACGTGACAGTGGGGCCCACTTTGCTGACGTGGCTGCTGACTGGTGCTGACATGTCATGCCACCTGTGCATGCTGACGATACTATGATGTCATCTTCATCCGGATCTCACACGTGGGTCGGATCGTGTGGTATTCAAGGTCAGGTCAGCCTATCCGGGCGAAGAAGATGCGTGTGACACGTGGCGCGCATCTGCGAGCGTGGGCAGTCACCCCGCCGGCACGTGACGGCACGTACGGAGGATTCTAATGTTAGATTTCAACGCGGTTTTCACCAGTGGCTTCGTCTCTTCCTTCTCTACATAGTGGTATGGTCAAAACATAATTTTGATAACTTTTATTTTTGAGCACAATCAAACACCACATTAAACCATGTGCTCTGATACCAATTATTGGGGAATCCGACCAGTGATGTACTGATATTTGCTCATAGGAGGCCAAGCACATTGATATAATATTTTACATAGTTTGACAAAACCGCCTACATCCACGGGAGAAGTCAATATATTTAGAGATAGAAAAGGAATAAAAACATATACTTGGAGGAAGAGGATTATACCCTCTCATACTCAACTTTCAGCTCTCTTTGCTGCACTTGCAACTACTGCCATTGCACCTCTTTCTTTCTCTTTACTCTCTTCATATTCTCACAATCCTCTTCTCATTTTGCTCTCTCACATATGCCTCTATTTATAGGCATTCATGGAGGCTCTTTTTGGTTTGTTGTTAACATTGGTGGCCACCAACTCTAGCTCATTCAACAATGGTGGCTACCAATAATCAATGGTCAATGGTTGGTGCCTTACATGAAATGGCAACCAACCTAACAGTCAATGTCCTACTATTATACATCCGCAAGGTAGCAAATCTTGCACAGTAGACATATGATCAAGAATCACTAAGTGAACCAGTCACTACAATGGCGAGGCCAAAGAAAAATGGAACAGGCATTATATATATGTTACATTGAAGATAGAAACACAGCTAGAAAAAACTTGATCTGTTTGAGTCGTGAATACCCCTGGCTATCTGCTTCAGCTACTTAACACCCAAACAGTTTTGAGTGAACTTTTTTTAGCAGACCCAGATTTGAGCCACGGCCAAAACCAAAACATCTGAGTTTTGAATGTTTAACTAGCAGTGAGATAGTGGGTGAAAATAAAGAAGGCTTGCAGCTACTTGTTAGGCTTACATCTAATCTGTTAGGCATTACAATGAATAGACAATCTGCTCCTTCCAGAATGACTGCCACAGAATCAAAATGGATATTACAATTCAAAGCTAAAAGCAAATCTAACTACATGTTCAGGAAAACACAATCAATAGCTAATTTCTGAAAGCAAAGCATCCATCAAGTTCTTACATTTCTGAGATCAAGATACAATACAACATACCTGCTGTTAAAGGACTTGCAGTCAATCAATATTTTACCCAACGATGACTTAAAGGAATGTTAACATTTCTTATCTGTGTATATGCAAGCAGACAACTTACTGAACAAAATGCTATGTGCTTCCAAATGAAGCAGCTGTGCAACCAAATCAAAAAAAGCATCATCAAGCCTTTGTTTTTTAGAGGTAACACAATCAACTTCACTTAATAATCAATCTAGTAATATAAAAGTACTCTTTGTTTCTTCAATTGAGCTGATAACATAATAAATTGAACTACTACACATTTGCAAGAACCTTTTCACGCATAGCTTTCTTAAGCTTGTTCATGACAAAGTGTTGGGTAATCCAGCCGATGATGTATTGATATTTGTTTATAGAAAGCCAAGCACATTAACATAATATTTAACATGGTTCGACAAATCACCTATATCCACGGGAGAGTTAATATTATTAAAAATTAAGAAAGAATACAAAACAAATATATAGAGAAGGAGGTTTACACCCACTCACACTCAACTCCCAACTCACTGTTGCAATGGCAGCAGGGTTACTGTCCATGGTAGCTCTCTCTTTCTCTTTTCACTCTTAACACTCTCACTCTCTCTCTTATTTTGTTCTCAAACAATATCTTTATTTATAGGCAATTCATGGTAAACAAGAGGCCATAAATCATGGCACAAATTATAGCATTAATGGTGATAACAGATGGATTGTATTATTTTTGTTAATGGTGGTTCAACTATTATTATAGTTTTTTAACAATAATAACCTTGATTCATAAGATAGGCTGCAAAATTATTGTCCATCAATGACAATATCCCAACAAGAGTTGCTTAAGTTGCCATACAAAGAATCAGGTGGAATATCTGAGGCAATTCTATCATACACCAGCTTCAGGTCCACAGGTGCAACATAGTATGGACTCCCAGTAACATCATAAAATGTGTAACATCATAAAATGTTTCACCTGAAAATCCACGATGTAAAGACAAGTCAGACAGAGGCGAGCCACTTGATTTAATTGAGAATATGGTTCACTTAAATAGCAAGCTTTTAGAGCAAACAAGAAAAAATCTCATAGATTGAAATGTCTGAAACAAAAGGCATTAACGGAGTGCAAATCCAACATGAATATTTCTATTTATAGAACGATCAAGATCACCAGCACGAAGCATGACCTGACAGAGTGACTCAGGTGTAGGTCCCCTTTCCAACAATTCAAACTTGTAACCATCAGGATCTTCAATAAAAGGAATAACTCTACTGCCACCAAGACCAGGTTCCCTAGTCACTTTGCCACACTTGGCCATTATGACTAAAATGGTCGTGGCAGCGTAATCAAAAGGGCACATGAAACCTCTTTTAGGAATAAGTGAGTTCTATGAAGAAATAAGAATCTTCAGGTCCATGCCCAACAAAGGCATTTGTATATCTTAATCATTAAAACTTTAAATCGTAGTTCTGAAGTTTGGCCCATTAACTGGGATTTATTTCTTTCCCATATAAAATCTGCAATTACAAATGTTAAGGAATCTGAGATACCTGTAAGAGACCAATCTTCAAATTCTTCAAAATTAAGGCCGAAGAGAGACAGAGTGAGTAATGGAGACACAATGTTTACCCGCAATTTACTATTTTGTCAAAGATGCATATTAACATTCACAACCAGGGCACCTCAAGGATTACAAAGGGACGTAGGACATCCTTAGCGTTTGGATGCTCCCACTCCACTACTGATTCCAACCATTTTTTTGGATATACTTCGATTTTTTTAAGAGAAGAAGGAGATGGCTGGCGATTGTCAAGCAACTGAAGACAAATTGGTATACTCTTCAGCTCCAGACAGCACCTTAATTCAATTTCTTCGAGAGAATGGCAGGCCAGTTTTGCACAACATTACTTTTCAGTTGTCGTAAATCCATCAAGCGCAGAGTTCTTAACTTTGAGAGATCCACGAATTCCGAGATGGAATGACTGCTACTGCTGCTGTTTTCTTCGTCTCTTGTTCCTATTATCTCATCTATTTTCGCACAATAGGAAACACTAATCACTTCCAAGTTTACAAGGTTTGGCAGCAAGACAAGAGGGAACAAATTCTTCATACTCTTACACCCAACACAACACATCTCTTAAAGACCAGAAAATATACCATTATAAGATGGTAATGGTAGTGAAGCGGGGCATAACCAAGGAGATGAAACCGAGCTCTCCATGCCATTGCAATCCCAAATGTTAAGGCACTCCAGTGAAGCTGCATACTTTATTGGTGTTGAAACATCGCATAAACTCCTCGCATCGTTACAGTGTCGAATCACCAGTTCTTCAATGTTATCTGGGAACATGACCTGAAACTCTACATCTTTATTGATCCTCAAAGGTACCCAGCCCAACACTTCTATTTCTGCCAGAATCTCCCATAAACTAGATATAATCAAGTTCTCCCAACTGTCCTACAAAGAATTTATGTGTGCTTAGTTCTTGGGGCCCTCCCGAGATTTTAGATACTCCACAAAATCAGAGAGATGTTTAAAAGGGCATTTCGAAGTCTCCAACTTTCTCAAACATCCTACATCCTTATCCTTGCCTTTAACTGTTACCAGGTCATACTGTCCCATCTATTTCTCTCCTTTAATAAAAAGACTTGCAAGTGAGAAAGTTTAAGTAATATCCTAGTAGGAAACTCTTTTTCACTCCATTTATTCAGTCTAAGATACCTAAGGTGGGTTAGACATTCCATGCCTTGAAGAATGTTTTCAAGTGCAGTTTCACTGAGATCCAGCCACTTAAGTGCCCTAAGCTTCTCTACTGATAAATGTTGTAAGCTTAAACAACTAGTGAGCAATAATACTGTGAGACTTACTAATCCAATGACAGAATCAAGCAATATTAAAATATTTGTTTAAGATAGATCAAGAATCTTGATCCGAGAAATTGCTTGAAAAACGGTCTGCAATAAATCGCGACACTTTATGACGACATGGCAAAGTTGAAAACAAGGACACCTTGGTGAATGGCTTAAAGGAATGTCTACAAAATAGTTTTCCATTATTGAAACTCTGACAAGATTCTCTGCCACTAATCTGTATCTAGAAATTATCTTAATTGTGCTCCTGCTTTAACTATGACTTGAGAACTCTCTTGCTGTATTTGGATGGCCATGTCCCGAATCGAGTCGTTCATCCTGATAGATTCATCAATAGAGTTTCTACACCCTTCTATTAAGCAGACATTTAATAGTTTATTAAGGATCGCATGCCCCTGTCAAATTCTATCTGCCTACTCTTCATCTCTTTTACCACTCCCTCACCGATCAAATAACAAATCAAGTTTTCCTATCAACCTCAAAATCTTCAGGAAATAACGAACAGTTTAAGACACATTGTTTAGCACCGAATCCTTAAGGTGTGTGTAACTAAATCTCAATATTCGAAATACCTCAGGTTCCATGTCATCTTGCCTAACTTTTGATTCTTCCAATTTCCCCCAACTCATTCCTCCACTCACGTATGTCAATCACACCACCACAACCCCCAAAAAAAAAATGGCTCCAACCATCGTTTTAATTCCTAAAGGCAAACCCAACACATTCCCTTTTGATAGATTTCGCAATTTGTTCCTGTCCTAGAGGAAGTGTTTTGTCACGTTCTAGATTACAAAGTCCAAGCCTCTTCGCTTGAAAGAGGCTTCACTTTGATCATCCTTTGAAAGAGCATCTATCGACAAACTCCAAATAATCAACTCATTCCATGTGCATATTATTTTTTTTCTTTTTTATATAATTTTATTATCTTTTTGGTCAACTTTCAAAATAAAATAAATCTCGCAGTTTACTCACTCTATGTAAATTTATAAATAATAAAACACAACTAAAAATTTATAAGTTGAAGATATTTTTTTTCAAAATAATTTTATTATTATTATTATTATTTAGATTGATTTCTAAGGATAAAACTATTGAGGTTATGTTTATATGATGTCCACTTATACTAATAAAACTATAAACAAAAATCATGAGTTGAAAAAAAAAATTTCAACACAATTTTATTATCTTTTTTAAATGAACTTTTAAGGATAAAACCTCACAAGGGTTATTTTTAATGATTTTATTATGATTTTTAGATTGAGCTCTAAAAATAAAGTTGTTGAGGTTTTTTAATCCTATGTCCATCTATTATAGCAAAACTATAAATAAATATTCATTTTATTTTATTTTAAATCAAATAGATATTATTATCATTTTATTTTTTCTACTTTTAAGGATAAAATCATTGAGTTTTGAAATAAAAATTTTGTATCTCTAACTACATATTTTTAGTGCAGTCTTAAACTAGCACAACTCTTTGGGGGCTCTTCAGCTTCAAGAAATCTCCGGGATTAATCTTGGATCTCTCACATCTTTAATACAGTCTCATGCTAGCACAACTATTCAATAGGGCTCTTATACCTCATGAATCTCTAAGGATTGATTTCAAATCTCACGACTCTCCAATGCAGTCTCAAACTAGCATGAATGTCTAACAGAGCTCTCAGGCTTCATGAAACTTCTAGGGATTGATTTTGAATCTCCCACCTCATTGTGATTTAAGATTGGCACAACTCTCTAGTAAGTCTTTTAGGCCTCATAAAATATTTGAGGATTGATCTCGGGTCTCCCAACTTTCTAATACAGTCTCGGATTGACATGATTTTTATATTAGGGCTCTTGGGCCTTATGAAATCTCTAAGGTTTGATCTCAGATCTTTAACATTTCTAATGTAGTCTTGGACTAATATGAATATCTAATATGACTCTTGAGACTCATGAAATCTCCAGGGATTCATCTTGGATCTCCTAATTTTCTAGTGCAATCTTAGGCTAGCTCAACTCTCAAGTAGGGTTTTCAAACCTGATACAATCTTCATGGATTGATCTTGAATCTCTTACTCTTATGGTATGATCTCAAATCTTTCTTTCTATAATGCATTTTTGAACTAACACAACTCTTTAGTAGAGATCTTGGGTCTTATATTATCTCTAGGTATAACCTTAAATCTTTCATTATCCAATATAACCTTAGACTAGCACGATTCACCAATAGAGCTCTCGAGCATTAAGTTATCTTTAAAGATAATCTTGGATCTCACATTCTCAAGTACAATCTTTTTTTAATGGGGGGTTCTCATATCTCATGTCATCATCAGGGAGACCACAGACCACCAACTTTTAAAAAAAATTATTTAATAAGGTGGCTCTCACATCTCATGATAATGTTAGAAAAGTTATATACCACCTATACTCTAATGAACACTTTTCAATAAGGGACTTCTAAGCCTCATACCATCACTTATTAAGCATTGGGTCTCCTATTCTCACGTACAATCTCAAATCAAAGTTAGGTTTTCAGGCCTCATGCTATTGTAGGGAACGACCTTTTAAGAATTCCCCAACCTATTAGAAATTTTTCTAAGTATGACTTCCTTTCTTTGGTTGTCATCGGCCTTGTATAATATTTTTTTTTCAAGTATAAGCTTTTTTTATGGGTTTCTCTTAACCTCTTAGAAATTTTTTAAATATAGACTCTCCATTTATAAATTCTGTAATCATTTAGAAAAAAATTTCTAAGTATATGCTTTTTCTTCTTGGGTTTCTTAGTCTTTTATAAAATTTTCTAAGTATAGATTCACTTTTCATAAATTCCTTTTAACCAAAACTAATTTTTATTTGTCATACATGTCTTTAAGCATTATGGCATATTTGTCTATATGTTTAGCAAAACCATTATATTATTTTTCATGGTTACCTTAATCATAGCTCCATAAGTATCAAGTAATATCAAAGTGCAATCTTTCATTTTAGTCTTATAACCATTCTTTAACAATTATCTCAAATTCAATACATTGCTTTTCATAATTAGTATATATAATATACATCGCTAATAAATTGATGACTATCATTTTTCAATCTAATAAGAGTCGTATGTTTTCCTTCAATAAAAACTTTTAAATGATCCGTGAATGTAACATTACCTTTAATTAAGTCATTACTATCAATAGATTTATCTTTATCTCCACACATGTGATTGTTGTCACCATTATTTAGATACCATATATTTTTTTAACTTGCATTCATTATAGGGTATATTTTTTTTCATCTTCTACAACAAGATTGACGTTCTCCTTAACCTTTTTGGTTAGGTTCTAACAACCCCTAGTATAATGACTCATCTTTTCATAATTATAACATTTAACTTTTATTTTATCAAATTTGGATCTTGAATTGCCTCTATCAGATGAATCAATCAACCAGTTTTCTTCATTAAATCGATCAGTTGACTTGTTAAGGCTGCCTCGATCTCCTCTTTTAAGTCTATGTCTTCCTCTTATTACTTTACTTTGTCTACGCCTTTTACCTCATTTAGCTCATTAGATATATCAAGAATCATCTTGCTTCTCTTTGAAATAGTGTTTTAAAAGAGTATTTATACTCTTATATCTTCTTAAATGTCATTGTCTTTTTTTTTATGGGCTTATAGTTTTCCCATGAGTTCTTAAATAGTCAAAATGCTCATATTTTGTGATTATTCTATCGCGACCTCCACATAATAGAACCTTTTTTGCCACGAGTGTAGAATTTTTTCTACCATATATATTTCCTTCATCTTCTTCTTCTTATATCGCTTCATTTGATTGTATATGACCAATACTCTAACAAAGTAATTTGAAATACTCTTTGATTCAAGCATATACAACTTTTCAAAGTAACCCCATAGCTTTTATTGGCATGCCTTTCTAAAATTATCATCTCCTTAATTTGAATATTATAAAAAATTTCATGCTTGCTTAGCGAATTGTTGCATTGGTCACTATCTCAAAAATGACATCATTCAAACATTGGTAAATGATTATGAATGCTTATTGATCCTTCATATTTTTTACACGAACTCCCTTTTAGATAAAGTCAATGTTACTCGTTTCCACGGTTCCTCAAAACTTTTTTCAAGCATTTACCATGCATCATAAAAACCTACTCAACCTTTCACATAAATACACTAAATCTTATAATTGTCTTTTGTCAAACAAGGTATTGAAGTGAGAAGTTTGTATTAGGCATGTCAAACAATCACACTATTTGTTGAAAGAAAAAATAATATGGTATGAGTTTATGTGCAACAAGCAAATTAATAAGCGAAACTAAAGAACAAGAAGAAGATTTGAAAGAAGATAATAGTATTAAGTGTTTTGTCTTGTGTATTCCTCTTTATACTTATTAAATTATGCTCATGACTAAAAGCCTAAACAAACAACAAATTAGACAATAGATAAATTTTTAATATAAACAATAAATGTATTTTATAGGCTTAATTGATCGACCATTTTTGAACTAATTGTCCGATTCATATAATTTAACCAGTCAACTGATTCTCAAATTGATTAACTGATTCTTCTGTTCTTCAAAAAAATCAAAATCCGGTTACTTCAGCGTAGACGCTGGTAAAGGGATGGTACAACTTGGTTGACTCTATATAAACTACCAAAGACAGCTTCGTTCCAGCGTGCTACAGGGAAACGTAAAGGAACAAGAACAAAGGGAGTGCTCAAGGACCCACGATTAAATTGGAAAAGAGGTGTGTGGTTTAAAGAAGCAACAGATGATCTTCACATGCTTGCGGAATAAAAACTAACATGGTCTGGTTTATACTCTTTCACTCAGGGATGGCTGCTAGTATTCACCTCTCTCAACCCAACTTTGGTTTCTACGTCACAACTAGCAGGAACAAAAGGATAATTCGTTGTCTTTAAACCCCTTGGATATGCAAAATTTGGGACCCAATAATTAATTAATGTTTCTTTCGGCTTTATTGAGTTTGGGAGAGTTTGGGACGCTGGGATTCTTGAATTGATGCAATCATACACCCTTTTGAAGCACTCATGAAGGTCTATGGGTACCCATAAATCCATGCTTCTAGCTATGACCATTCAATTTATTTCATTTTCATCCATAAAATTGTCTTCATTGAGTATATATCGAGACTAAAAATTCTGATTCAACGACCAAGTTAATTAGAGATCATTGAACGTTCATAATGCTCCATCATTTCATGCAATAAATTTTTTAACATTTTCTGTTAAGTACTCGAATGTCGAAGCACTCCGGCAAAAACTTCTTGAGACGTGATCACTAGTTAAAGCAAAAGCCTTTTCTATTATCATACAAAACGAAATAGATATAGCGGTAGTCTTTCATTTTCTAGATCACAGCCCTTTTCCTGGTGTATCTGAGCGTGTTTATCTTGTACTGATGCATTACAAGAAGTAAGACGCAGTACTTTCTTCAAATGTACATGTACCTCAGTGAAAAGCCCCGTACATTACACTTGTGTGAGTGGTTTTTGGATATAAGTGAGCCGCCATATGATTGATTCATTAGCAATTTAACTTAAAGCATGCATGTTTCGGAGAGAATTAAATATCGAAAAGAGAAAGTGATCCAGATAATTTTGAATTTGTGATTGCAAAATTGTATGCTTCGAGAAATTGTATTCCTGAAACTGGAAAAAAATAACGATTATTTAAAGGGTACAATATGGTTAAGAATGCATAAAATTAACTTAAAAAATCCCATCCCATCCAGCCCAACAGCCACGGCTAATCTACATGCAACCTCAAGGTACAATAAGGGTGAAGGCTTACAGATTCACTATTTGCTAATTAATGAAGAGCGAGAGATCTTTCCTTCTTAAGATTGCAATAACAAATCTTGGTGGTGATTTTCTTTGTAATCAGGAAGAGACCCAGCACATTATCTCACATGCAACTTGTTTGAATACTTCCTCCACTGGAAATGTCTCTCCGAACTGATCAGAAGCTCCACGTGCCTGCTTGTTTTTTCCACATTGAGGATAAACTATATATATATATATAAGTTTGCAACTTGCAAGGTGAAAATATTGCTACATATAATGAAGGAATACTCTTGTCCATGATACTTATATTAATTTATAAGTAAAATTATACGTGAAAAATCTTTAAAAACATGTAATCATGAGTTTTGAAAATATTTTTGCACATAAAGTTTAATAATTTGAGAATCTTTTATTTTCTTTTTCGTGAATATGTTTTGAGAATATTGTTACAAATTAACGTAAAGGAAGTGAAAATTGTGAATCACTCGTTAAGCAAATTCATTATATGTAGATTAATTTATGTTTTTCCATTAGACTAGTCTAATTTAACGAAGGTTTGTGGAGTCTAAAGTAGCCATATATAATTCTCCAAGAAAGGTCTCTATCGAGTTAATTCGGATTCACAATCTCTTCCCATAGCTATTAATCGAATTGCCAAAAGAAAAGAAAAGAGGTCGTGACAAAGAGGAAGTGATCACTTACACGAGCTTGAATCATGCACATGCTCCGACTGCAATCAGAGGAAACATGAGCAGACAGCACCTCGACATTATGTTTCTCCAACACATAGCAGATAGTAGTGAAGAGTCCCGGATTCTTCTGAGAGCATATACTAATTTGGGCTTCATCTCCACAAATATTCAACACCACATTTGAAGAAGTCCAAGTTTGAAAGAGTACAGGATATCTTGAGACTGAGGGTAAAGATTTTGTTGTGCTAATTGCCAAGTTACTAGAAGATACTTGATCAGCTAAGAACGCCTCTCTGGAGTCTGCTTGCATTTGTGGGGCAATCAAAGATGGCTCATAACCGAAAGTCGTGGCACCTTGGAGCCTTTCTAGCTTCTCTTTTTGTAAGTTTTGGAGAGTATGCTGTAGGGTTTCAATATAGTTCACTGCTTCATCAACAATGGTGGACTTGTCAGCCTGTAAAAAATAGAAGGTGCATAAAAAATAGACTTTAAATTATGAAGATTTCTCATATTTATTCGTATATAAGAAAAGTAACAATAGGTAGTTTGCCTCCTTATTATGTTTCCTAGCTTCCGTACATAAATTGTTGCTAGCAAAGATAACGAAATTGGGAGAATATATATATATATATATATAGCAGATAACAATATTTCACCCAACATTTTAAAACAAAATCCATTTCAAAGAACATCATACATGGATGCAGTTTAATAATTAAGACCCATTTTAAGGTTGTCTGTCATGGTTGGGAAGACATAAATAGGTTTTCGATAAATTAACAAACAAGGGGTTGAAATTCACTGTGGGAAATATATGGATCAGCAGGAATTGAGAGAGATCCGCAACTACATACACAAATTTACCTAGTAATTAGAGCTTACACCTATGCAACTTTGATGCAAATGCTGGTGTTCAACTTGAACTGATTAGTCCAAGCGAAAGTACATGTGGCAAAAGGAAAAAAAGCGACACGTCCTCTATAACTGCATGCTCGATCGTGAAGCAAACAAAAATGGAGCCCTTTAGAAAAATCCATGCTTGCGCATACATATGGAAAAAGGGAAAAGATTCATACGGAAAAGACAGTCTCTTTCTGTAAAGCTAAAAATTAAGTTACTGGCTTGCTCTTCAAAACTCTCCAAGAAATTGTATCAAAACGTGAGGGGGGAAAAAGTAATTTAACCGGCCAAGCCAGAGAGTGTATTTATAGGCAAAAACCCTAGCCAGCAAGCGAAAATACTCCCCAAATTAGACTAGTCTTATGTAACTTGATTCTTGAAGTGCACGTACTTATAATTTACCTTGGGAGGAAGTTGAGGAAGCAAAGCATGAAGATTAGAGAACATGGTCCTCATCTTCTTTCTCCTTTCTCTCTCAGTCCATATATGTGTCTCGTGATCTGATTCACCTCCTCCTTTTCCTTCTTTAACCTCGCCTACGCTTCCCTTACCATTCCTTTTGTGCCTTTGACCTCTCGTCTCAGCCTTGTTTTCTTGTTCTTTGATCCCTATTTCTGCTTGGCTATTTGAGCTCGAACCCGGCAGCTTAATGTTCTTCCCTATTTTCTCTTCACTTCCACCCAAATTATCAGAATTTGATAAATCCCAAGTTTCGTTATCCCACAAGAAACTTTCATGCTCTCCTTCTTCTGGCATCCCTGTACATGTATACGTATGTATGTATGTATGTATAAGAAAAAATGGACAGATGGGCAGACAGAGAGAGGGATGGAAGGAAGCGTTATGATGAGGACAAGGGCGAAAGGGATGAGAGAGGAGGTGTTTATAAAGGTGGCAGAGGGAGAGGGAGAGGGCAGGACACTGGCAAAGTGGAAGATATTGGACAAAATACAATCATAAGGCAATGCCGTTACTACTGGGCATGAAAACAAGAAACGGAAACAGAAGCTAAGCGCGTTGGTACAAAAAGGATTTCTTTTCTCTTCTTTCTTACTTGTAGTGCAAGGTCCCACATTTCCTATGGCCCCACTTAGCCATACCGTATTTATCCTTACACAGAAATTATCATCTAGCTAGAAAAACCAAGTGCCTTTTTTGGAAAGAGAATCAATGGCGGTTTTACCTTTTTTGGACATTCTTATTTCCCAAAAAAATCTGCTTACTATATATTATTTACAATTTAGGGTTTTATATATATGACCATATTAATCTCTTGTAATTAATCAATGATATTATCCTCTCTTACTATAATATAAGGTATGTATACGACCTTATTTTCTATATTATTACCTCGGATTATATCTTAGAAAAGGGAGAAGAAAAGACAAAAAAAAATAATACATAAATATAAATGCGTATGCAGGTAGCCCACTTGCCTAATTGAATCTGATTCTCTAAAAAATATAATTTTAAATTACTGATAAAAAATATTAAAAGTTTAACCTTATTTGTTTTTGTATTTGAAAAGTATTTCAAAAACAATTCAAACTTTTTTATTTTTTTCTTTGCATTAAATTAATCTTTTTTAATGATTATACTGATATTTAAAATAAATTTTAAATAAAAATTAATCTCTATTATAATATCAACTGGACTTTAAGACTTCACATTGTGGTGAAAAGTTCTCACGGCAAGCCTTCAAATTAATAAAAGAAGTTCTATGAGATGATTTTCGGACAATAATACATATGATTAGCGAGTGAAAGAAATAGAAAAGGAACCATTATCCGACCAAAATATATGAAACTAAGTTCGATTACTTTATCAACAAGGAAAAACAAATTAAAATAATGACTCAGTGGATCACTAAATGAGGAATCGAGTGAGGAAAACAACTCACAGTATTCCGTGGTTGCTCATGGATTTTCGGTCTCTTTAGCATCATTTGTTTAATTAAGACAAAAGAACCATATTTAGTATACTCTTTTCCTTGTGACTTGCACTCTAAACCAACTTTTAAGATTGTGTATGAGAGCGTTACGTCTGAATATATATATATATATATAATTAAAATGTCAGATTGCCTTTATATCATCATGCATGAATCCCTAAAAAATTAATAATATGGCGTTACAGGGAATTAGATATACAAGTTTATTATAAGAAATATTGCATCGAATATGTACTTTGGGCATCACTTTTTAATATATATGTAAACATGAAAATAACTAATTAACAATATTCGTCAACTGTTTCTTTAAAAGTTATTGACGAGAAAAATTATTTTCAATTGATTTTCTTAATGACAATATATATATATATATGCTAGGTTTGTGTAAAGTAATGAGCTGTGCACATATTAAAACAAAATACCCATATATGATTATGCTTCTTTCACTAAAACGGGGAAAAGACACCATAGCATCATCCATTAATAAGAATATCTTCTGCAAGGTTGTTTAAGATTTGTACTGTCTTGGATTTGTTTCTGCTGTTTTAATTGTTTTTGTCGCCTGTGGGAGCAAGAACATTCCTACAAGAAAACATTGCATGGTATTCATGGATGAGAATTTAGAGATATGTGTTATGACATTTACGTTAATGTCTATTTGTCTTTTTATATTTTTTTATCTTCATGTTCATCTATCATCTTTAAATTCATTTGAATTCTATACCTTTTTATTATATAGAAATTATAAAGAGTATTATAATAAAATTAAAAAAAAAACAAATTATACAATGATATAATATTTTTATCCATAGAGTTATTGACGGCATACTAACAAACTATACATTACATACAAGTATACTGTCGAAATATATCAATCAGTATATTTCAATAATTATAGTAGTTGTTCCTTTTCTTTCTAACACTGTTCAAGATATTCATTACATCCATGTATTCTGTTAAAATGTGTCCATTATTATACTTCAATGACTATGAAAAAGGAGAACTGTACACTTCTCAATACGTTGATAATTATTATTATTTTTATTGTTCATTTATTTTTCAAAAGTCATCAATAATATTTGGAGAGCCTTCTGAGAATTTTCATGCAAGTTAAAAGTTTTCATTTGACTTTATAAATAGAATTATTGATAAAAATATTAAAAATATTAATATTTAATTTTTCATATGTGATGTCGTTAGTAAAAAAATACCAAATACCAAGACCATTAAATTTTAATTTGACTTTACAAATGGAATCACAAATGAAAATATTAAAAATATTAATATTTAGTATTTCATTAGTAATTTTGATGGTAAAATTAAATTAAAATACTAGAATCAGAACAAACAAAGCTTTTTCTTATTTTTTTTCTTCTCTCAAAAGCTATTTTTCTCTTTTTCCCTTTTATTCTCTCTCTCATTTGCAGTTGAAATCAAGCATTCTCTTCTTTTCTTATCCTCAAATATGTTGTCTTTTTTTATTTTTTTTATGTTTATTAACAATCTCCTTTCTTTTCTTTTCTTTTTTTAAATTATCAGCTGGAATTAAGCATGTCATTAAGGTAAGAGTTTGTCATTTCTTTTTCTTCCTGTTTTTATGTTTTCTTTACATTATTTTTTTTTCATTATTTTTGTTCAATTTTGTGTTGTTAATAATTTTATGTATTAATAAATGTGTTGAATTGTAGTTGTTGTTGAAACAATTTTTGCATTATTTTGTTGAGTTTTATTTATTTTTTTCAAATTTGTTTTTCAATCTCAATTAAAAATGTAGGATTTGTTTTAATTATTATTTTATATTTATTACTCATACAAAACAATATAAATAAGAAGTTCAAAAAATATTTTGCTTGCAAAACATAGCAAATCAACTACCAAATGCATTCACTAACTAAAAATGAGTAATCAAATTTTATACATTAGCTATAAATGCTCCAGCACGGATTGAATTTTAATAGGACAATCTACTAAAATTATAGCAAATGAATCTAAGTATGTCAGAAATGTGGTAGACCAATCAATTAAAAAGACAAAAACCATAAAAAAAGAGCATATCTTATAATCATTTTAGTGAATATTTATTAAAATAAGATAATGATCTTATATGCCCATATGTTTTTATAAAGAAATCATAATTTGATTTTGTTATTATTGTTGTGTGTGTTAATGATTTAAATATTGTTGAAACTCATGGAGAGACACCAAAGATAGTAAATTATATCAATAAAAAGTTTGAGATGAAAGATTTAAGGAAAAAAAGATTTTATCTCGACCTACAAATCGAGCATTTAGTAAATAAGATTCTCATTCGTCAGTCAATTTACATAGAGAAGGTCCTTAAAATATTTTACATAGATAAAGCATATCTATTGAGCATTCCATTAGTTATTCGATCACTTAATGTGAAAAAGAACTATTTTGACCTTGAAAGGATAACAAAGAATTACTTAGTCATGAAATATCATACCTCAATGCAAAAGATGTGTTAATGTATCTTGTTAATAATACATGACTTGATATAGCATTCTATATGAATTTGCTAGCAAGATATAGTTCTTCTCATACCTAAAGACATTAGAATAGAGTTAAACATATTTTTCATCATCCACGAGGAACTATGGATATGGATTTAGTTTATTTAAATAATACTAATCATGAATTAGTTAGGTTGATGCAAAACATTTATTTAATCCATATAAGTATCAATCTCAAACATTTTACCTTTTTATGTGTGATATTATTGTTATATCATAGATATCTATAAAATAAATATTAGTTGTCACTTCATCTAATTATACTGAAATACTTACAATCTATAAAGCAAGTTGAGAATATATATGGTTGAGATCCATAACTCAATATATTCATAGATCACATGGTTTTTCTTCTAGTAAAGGAACTCTAACCATACTATATGAAGACAATATTGCATACATAACTCAATTACAAAGAAGGATGCATCAAAAAAGATATAATAAAGCATATCTCATCAAAATTTGTTTTTACACATGACTTTGATAAGTGTGGTGATAATGTTTAGTGAATTCACTCAAAAAATAATCTAGTAGAATTGTTCATTAAGGCAATACCAACTATAATGTCTGCAATATTGGAATGTAACAGCTTAAAAACTTAAGATAATACATTCATAAAAAGAAGTTAATACATATTTTTTTTTCCCTAACCAAGTTTTTTTTCCCATTGAGTTTTCTCTTGATAAGGTTTTTAATATGTAAGGTTGTACAAAGACATCCAATGAGGAGTATTATGAAATCATACATTAAATGTAGATGTCTATTTGCCTTTTTCCATTTCTTTATCTTCATGTTTTTTCATCATTTCCAAGTTCATTTGAATTTTATATATTTTTATGACATTTAAGCTTACAAATATTAATATACATTAGACTATAAACAAGAGCATTATTTAGATGATGTCGATATGATATGAAATAAGAATGTTTTCTCTTTGTTTTTCTAAACTATATTTTTCTTATTTATTCTTATTGAGTACATTACTTGCTTATAAATATATAATTTTATAATAATAATATGCAATATTTATTGTTATAAGTAGTGAAAGTAAATACATTCATGTCATGAATTTGTTCTTGAAAACATCTATTTTTTTACTAATGATCAGATTATTAAAATTGTGAAAGATGAGACTTGAATTTAAGACATTACTTCTCTTACTTATTTAATAATAAGAGAATACAACGAAACTAGCTACAAATGCATATTCAAAAGTACCATTAAAGTTGTTAAAATATATCTCTAATTTGAAACATAAATAACTTAACGAAGGATATTCAGGTTTTTGTTTCTATTTTTGCATGGTTATGATGTTCTAAAATCCTAAACGTTTGGAATAAAGCTTTTGTGGTTGGACAATACGTTAATCATTTAGTTCATGCCAATCCAATTCATTCTTCTTAGCTAAGATAGGTGGTAGTTTGATGTAGAAAGTCAATTACCTACAAAATGTTCTAGAATCTCATATGGTTAAGTAATTATCTTTCTAGCCAAAGATAAAGCAATAATATTTTAAAGAGAGAAAGAGAGAGTGCAAATAAGATATAGAGCATGAAGAAATAATGAACTATTTATCTAGCTATTTCTGGGGATATTTATATCACATGAACCTTGTTTCTTTGCTAGAGTTGAGTGGTTGTAAAGTTATTTTTTCATTTGTAAATTGTGAGTAGTATTCCACTCAACCTACCCAACATCATGCTCTTGTCTTCCATTAAAATTATATAGCTAAGAGATGAAGAAGTGGTAAGTTATAGGAGGCTTTTGTACATCATGTGTAAATAGAGTGTAGACTTATTGACACTGTTATAAACAAAGAGAAATAATTCCTTAAAAGCTTAAGTAAAAGCCCTTAAAGACTAGGATCATTGTGTTCAAATTTATAGACATAGTGTCAGGTAAGTTCAGGTATAAGTTGTTCTGGCCACGTGTCTGGCCCAAGCTAGTTATGGTCTCCCCCTAAACCTAGCATGGAGTGCTTGATCAGTCGTCTAGGTGCGAGGAATAGGAAATGTCAAGTATGACACCTATATGCTTGGGCCTAGAACCATGTCGAGCCTGCATTCCTAGGTACCGGCACCTATGACAGGTCTGCGCGTAATGGCCATAATACGTGTGCCAGGCTTATGTGTAAGGCTCATGCATTTAGTGTTAACGTGTGTGCTAGGCCTGATGTTTCGAGCTCTAGCGCGTACCCGCATTCCTAAAAGCATACTAGGCTCATACTTGTTTCTCTAACCAACTTCCAAGGCCTAGCTATATTTGGATGTTTGTGGATGGCCTCGATTCATTCAAAAGAATAAATATTAATAAATCCTAGTTCTTTACATGGTTTTGTGGTTAGGTATGTATATGTATCCTTTTTTTTGCTAAAGTAGATTAGTTAAGTTTGTAAATAAACTTGAGTTTGAAGATTTGCATAAATAAGAAAATAATAACCTGAATATTTATGATAATTTACTAGCACAATTTAACATGGTTAAAGTACAAGGATTTTTTACATATAAATAGAAGTGTTATTTGTGAAATCTAGCATTAAAATTATATGATACGTGTAATCTATAATATGTGTTTTTAGAAGTTGTAAAGGCCAAGCTTTGAAAAAAAATTTCTTTTTTTTAAAGAAAAATAACAATTATGCTGGAAAGCCTCCAATACTTTAGTATCTTATCGCCCAATCATGATATTTATCCTAAAATATCAAAAAGAAAAAAGAAAATAAACACAACAAAAAAAACCAAACTATTTTTTTTTACGATATTAACAAATAAAATTAGAAATCAAATATATTAAATTATAAATGCAAAAGAAAAGGAGAGAAGGGCTAGGAAAGGGTTTGATAGGTTGAAGGTCTAAATTTCCAGCGTCATGGGTTGGTTTCTCGTGTTATAATTTTTTATGATTTATAATATTTTTTATTTAAAAATATATTAAAATAATATCTTTTATTTAAAAAAATTATTTTGATATCAGCACATCAAAATAATTTAAAAATATAAAAAATTAATTTTAAGTAAAAAAAATAAATTTTAATAAAACACCATTTGAACTATGTTCTCAAACATTATTGCACAATTTGAAGACAAGATGTTTCATAAAAAAAATAAAAATTATTATTTTACTATAAAAATAAAATAATATTTTAATATATTTTTTTAAAAAAAAAAAACACCAACAACTATCACATTACAAAAATCACTACCACTATGCACAGCCTATTTGTTTGCAAAATAAAATATTGTTTTTATTATATTTTTAACAAAAAAATATTTAAAAAGAAAAAATGCTATCACAATAATAAAAATCACTACCACTATTTGTTTGCAAAATCAAGGGAAATTCCGCAATTGGTGTTGTTTTAGACGACAGTGCATTTGTTGCTAGAGGACGGTAATGTCATGCTGCTAATAACACTCGCTCTTTTCTTTTAATAAAATTCAGTTTTTCTAATTTTTGTAAGCAAACCAATAATATATTTATGTAATTGGAAAAAAAATCATTAAAAAAATACTGAGCTGAGAAGTGACGATTTTCATAATTAAAAAAAAATAAAATTGAAAGAGTGCATCCTCAAAGTATGAATGAACAGGGATGATTTCTTTCTTGTTCTTCTACCCTTTTTTTTTTTTTTTTTGTTCTTCTACCCTTTATAGCATTCTTAGGGACGCAAATCTCAGTAAATTAAAAAGGTTGGCAGCATGGTGAACCAAATTTAAAATAGTTTGCAATGGGATGTCAAGCTTGCACGCTGCTGCACGTGTATAAAATAAATACATTTAATTATATTATAATTATGCACTAGTATTAGGTAAATAATACAAACTAAATATCCGAAAGGAGCTAAATTTTCTTGACAGAAAAAAAAAGTTATCTTGATGATTAAAAACTTAGTAATTAAATAAAATAATTTATAGTAATTTATTATGTTTTATGAGGAAAGATACAATATTTTTATTATATGATTTATTTTTTTAATTAAAAAATTATAAAATTAAACTCTCTACTAAATTAATATTTAAAAAAACCAATAAAAATAATTTTGGAAGAAAATAACACGTGAGGAAAAATATTGTAGTAATTTACAATGTTTTATGAATAAAACTACAATATTCTCTCCAATAAAATCAACAAAAGTAATTTTTAAAAAATTATAAAAAAACATTTATACAAATATTATAGCAATTCATGATATTTTGTGAAAAAAGTTATAACACTTTCTCCATATAATTTAACTTTATTGTAATTATAATTCTTAGCTAACTCAATATTCAATGAAAAAATTGACAAATATAATTTTAAAAAAAATCATATTGAAAAATACTACAACAATTCATATTTTTTTTAAATTATAAAATTAAATTCTTAATAAGCTCAATATTAAAAAAAATCAACAGAGACAATTTTAGAAAAAAAAAGAAAAAAAAACCATGTTAGAAATATTATAGCAATTCACAATGTTTTATGATGAAAGATGTAGTACTTCCCTACATGATTTAATCTTATCTATAACGAAATATAATTATAATTTTTTGTAACTGTAATTCTCAACCAACTCAATATTTAAAAAAACAAAATTAATAAAGATAATTTTAAAAAAATTATAAGAAAAAAAAACATGTTAAGAAAAACTCTAGCAATCTACAATGTTTTGTAAGGAAAACTACAATGTTTTTCCTATGTAATTAAATTTTATTACAAAGTTAAATTCTAACCAGCTTAATATTAAAACAAATAAAATTATCAAAGATAATTTTAGAAAAAAAAATTGTTAAAAAAACATAAAAAAATAAAAACCATGTGAAAAAATACACTATAACAATTCACAATAATTTACAAGGAAAATTATAATATTTTTATATATATAATAATTGTAATTTTTAACAAGCTCAATATTAAAAAAATTAAATAAAAATAATAATTTCAAAAAAAATATCAAAAAACAAAAATAAAAAAATTATACAAGAAACACTATAACAATCAACAATATTTTAAAAATAAATTACAAAACTAAAATTCTCAGTCAGTTTAATATTAAAAAATAGCAAAAATAATTTTAAAAAATAAAAATTATGTAAAAAAACATCATAATAATTCACAGAAATTTTTTAAAAAAATTACAAATCATAATTTTTAACCAGCTCAATATTAAAAAAATAAAATCAACAAAGATAATTTTAAAAAATAAATAAAAAAAATATTTTTTAAAATGTAATTTTGGAAAAAAAAATCTAAAAAATAAACAAAGTTGGAAAGAAAAGAAAAAAACACTATACATTACTATTATAAGGTGTAGATGAAAAATAAATGAATCACCCACTCCCAGCTTATACCTTAATCTTCTATGCAAATTCAAGAAATTTGCAAAACAACAAGTACATAGCTCAATAATTCTAGGATATATTCAGGTAATTGCAATCTGTATCCAGATAATTAAAGCTCTGACAATGTCATGAAAATTATTTCTCATATATTCATGATACTCTGAAGGTACAGGACAGACCCTCTTATCACTCATGCTGCAATTTATAGCACATGGCTGTTCCGCACATCACATTTATGCAGTTCGTGAGCAAGTAAACCGGTTTAAACCGAAAGAGGTATAAATAGGACATCATCCACCCAGTATTTGGATGTTGATTTGTTTTTAAGAAAATAAAATTTCCAGGAACTGGCACTACTTTACTCTCAAGTGAGCAGGGCCGTCATCTTACAAATTGGGCATAGATTTTTCTGCATGAGCCACTGTTTGATGCAGTTGGTATGAAAGCCATGCCCACAGTCGATTAGTCCCAAATCATCCCCATCCACATATTCCTCCTGTCGTAATATAAGACAATGGTTAAAACAAGATCATGAAAATAATAGAAGAGCAAGCAGAAATGGATAAAAGCAGCATCTGTTTCTTCCCGCAATTCCTACATATATCAACAGGAAGTAGCTCGTACCTGACAGATACAGCAAGGCTCCAAATCTGCTGGAGATTCTGTGCTGATCGGCACATGTTTTTCCTGTTTCAATAACTTAAAAATGGTTTCCTCACTTAGTCCAGTGCTCACATCTCCTATGCGTTCTTCCAATGCCAACAATTCCTGATATTCCAATCTTTTCATTAAGGAAACAGCCTTCAAAGTGAAATGACTAGGGGAATTAATCAAGTTTACCTCATAAGACATATTATCAACATCAAGGCGCATATCTCTATGCCGATCGTGCATTTCAGCCATCCCATGATAGATCAACGGGTCAAAAAGCATGTAGTCCTGAGAGATATAAAAACAAAATTCCTGAGATACCATTTCCTAACTTTCATGCGTTACACCAAATATTATCACCAATGCTAAAGGCAGGCCCCTAATCTCTTTTCTCTTGGCGAATAGTGCATCTCCTAGTGAGGCATTCATAAAAATAAGCCTAGAAATGCAAGAACATGCTCGCAGCTTCATTCTCCAGAATATAAGTACTTTTCTTCAACAACAATCTAACTTGCCAGATGGCGCACTTAAGATGTGATCAACTAGGCCAGAAGTTAGGTTGATGACCTATGGACATCATAGAATTGGAAAAATAAAAGCCAAACCATAATTTTATTCCCCAGAAATATTCAATTAAATTTAGTTTGATCCCTTTTATTTTTACATGAAATTCTGTTCTCCAACTTATTATAGATAGGTCACATTCAGTTGAAAATCATGAAAAATCACAGATGTGAAATTATAGTGCCTCAAGTCACGATCAACATATTCTGTATCTCCAATTTTACTTAGTTACAATTTACAAGTGATATTCTGCCTTTGACTAAAATAGAAAATCTTTAAATAGGACCAGATCCAAAAATTCTTTTATCCTTGAGAACTAACAGTGTACATGGAATTTCTAAAAGTGGTACTGTTGAATTAATAACTGTTATGACATCTTATCAATAATTCAGCCAGTACTCAGTCTATGGCAAGAACATAAATATCATTATCATAACATTTTAATCAACCAGAGTGTACTTGAGATTTCTTAAACTAGTATCTGTTGCATTGATGATTTCAAGTTTGTGTAACAGATTGGAACCTCTATTCATCAGCTTGCAAACGAAGCAATGGGCATCCATAGCTAACACACTAAGCTTACAACATTAAACAATAGCCAGAATAATATAAATAAATATAGTTCAATTTAAGAATCAATCAAACCTCAACACGAAGATTTTCACCCCTGCGTATGGCATTCAATACTTGGCGAATCTGTTACACGCAAAAGAACACCATCTGTTAGTTCAAGAATCATTTCAATATAAATATGATAAACAGTCTCCCACACCAAACAGATACCATAACTAGACAGTATCATTATAAAAACGTTAATGTTTAATAATATACAAGCAAGGTATACAATTTAGCTAAAAGTAGCGTGTCTGATACTGATGGCTATAAACTCCCAAGTCATGGAAACTGGGATTTGGACAGAAAGTTTGAGTTAGCAACTGTTGACCAAGGCAAAGCATGAAAAACCGATCAAGCACAATCAACAAATTATTCAAGCAACAAGCAAGAAGTATTTTACATTATGAATGCTGTCAGTTGTATAAAGTATATAAAATGAGGATGACAAGATTCAGAGCAATTCTTAGAATGACGTTTGTGCCTAAAGTCTTGCTGAGCAGAAAGTAGTTGCTGAAATTCATTATTCCTTAAACTCTGAACATCACGTTTAAATGAGAAAATATCACACCTGAGAACATATCCTTTACAGCAATAACATGTAATTAAAGTTGAAAATCAGCATACACACACCAGCTTCTGTAGAGAGGGAGAGCTATGATTACAAACCGCAGATATTAGCCGATGTCTCCCTTCAATATCAGCTGCTAAAGCCCTCAAGGAACGGGGCATTCCAAGAACATCATCACTTTGTTCTTCCATGAGAAGTGCTGACCTTGGAAATGGCGGTGGATTATGTCCCTGGCTACTAGATCCAGAAGAAATCTGTGTGTCCTGTGCAGAGGAAGGACCAGAAGACAAAGGGGAGAAATGGCAACCGTGACCTCCAGATTCAGAGGCCATAGGTGGGAACAGAGACCAAGTAGAAAATTCAGAAATTCTTTGCTGATTATGTGTTGTGGGGTTGTGATGAATCCATCCAGGAGTAGGAAAAGGATGGACACTTGAACCGGGGCCAATTCTGGTAGAAGAAACACTACCTGAGGTACTCATGTTCCCTGTGGCCAAACCCCATCGTGTTGGATCTTGTCCCATGCTTCTCATTTCAGTTGCAGGTGCAAACATTGGATGGTCTGCATTATTTCTCTGAAAGCTTCTTAAGTTTGCTTCCTCTCTTGATGCAGCACCTAGCTCTCCAGGTATAAGGGAACTCAATGAATTTCCAGCTCTTGAACTTGAAAAATCATCCCAACAAGGCAAACTGCTTGATAAAGATGACGGGTTGATAGTATGAAGCTGGCCTTGGATGGCACTTGAATTTGCAGGCTCTGTTGATCTTGACCCCAGATAGTCACTAACTGAGACAGGTCTGCGAGAATGCTGCAAGGACCAATGCCTGGAACCTCCTGTTGTTGACAAATTGAAAGTGACAGATTCCTGTTGATGTCCAGGACTTATCCTCCTACCAAAATTTCTCAGAGGGTCTGCATTTCCACTAACATTTGATGAAGGAAATGCATGAGGAGGTGCTCCTCTCATTCCATAACCAAATCTTGGGTTCAACTGTTCAGGAGTAACAACACTTGGAGTATTCGGTGAGGGAGTGGATAAACTTAGGCTGCTAGAAACATTGTGATTATTGGGTCCATTATGCCATGCACTACTTTCAGCTTGTGGAAAGCAACTTGAACTTCCACCAGGAAAAGACTGTCCAGTAGTACCCTCAAGGGACTTTCTCTTGCAGGATAAGCCCCAAACCCCAAGAGAAGATTCTGAACCACCATTTGTCTCCTCTACTATATAACCAGAACTTCCAGATGAAGTGCCAACATCAGAAGAAGAAACGCCAGAAGAAGATGCCTGTTCTATGTCTAATCCACCACCAGGGTTGAGTTGATGAAGGCCTAAGACAGCTCCTGTACTGGGTCTGCCAATAATAGTGTCTCCAATATGACCAGAATTTGGACATACATTGGGTGGGATATGATTCAAGCTGGAGCCCTGCAAGAATAAAGGTCCACTTCTAACCTGATTGCCGCTAATCCCTGTACTGACTCTGCCTGGGAAAAGGATATTAGTTGTTTCAAACTCTGATCTTTGACAAACTGCAGGATAAGCATTGACTGAAGCAGGCAACCATTCTTCCATTTTTATCCCATCATCATTCACCTGATTTTGCAGACTTAACCTTGAGCTAGATTCGCCTGAATTCCAACCACTAAAGCTCTGGACATCATGAGTTAAAGCATTTGAGCATGATGCGTTGCCTGAAGATACAGCATTATTTGACAATCTGCTATCCACTGGATTTAGCATGTTACTGACAGGCGTTTGCTGACTCATAACAGTACTGTTTGAAACAGATCCCTGATCAAAATCAATAGTTTCAGAGAAGGAATGAAAAGCACCCCTTTGCCTTCTCATCAGGTCCAATTCTCTTAATATAATGTATAAGATGCTGAAAAATCCTCTTGCTGGGAAATGTGGTTCACGTTATGCACTTGTCAGCATCGCCTATGAGGACATAACAGCTTGTTTCAATGCTGACAACAGGACCAGATGCATTTAAGCATGTCCTCAACCTTCCTGCATTTATACCAAAAAAGGGTAAAGGATTAACACCCTGGCCACTAACATCTGAAATGTCAATGGGAATACTTTTAAGACCTTAGCAGCAGAGAATGTTAAGATTTGAAAAGGATAACAGCACATTAAAAGCCAAAAAGACCTCTAGCACATATTTTTTAAATCCTTCAAATTTTATATGATCATATAAACAATAAATCCAAAGTGCAAACGATATGCAAGTATAACCAGTTTTTGTTTTTTTTTTTGGATAAGTGTAATTTGTATTAAAGGAAAAAAATGTACAAAATATGAGGGGATACCCCAAGAAGTACAAAGGTCTGTTACCCGAATCCAGAAGACTAAGGGCAGCAGAAAAACAAAGCAGAAGCTAGAAAAGACTCAAAAATTGGAAAAACAGAACGATAAAAAAAAGCAGTGGAACCAGTCAACCAGTTTCTGGAAAATCCAGAACTGGTCTACCGGTTATTCATAGAAAACCCAGAAACCAGTCGATCGGTTTCTGAAATACCAGCAGAGCTGGGAAGCAGAAACCGATCAGCAGCTGGAGCATATAAACAATAAATCCAAAGTGCAAACGATAGGCATGATATGCAAGTATGAGCAGCTTGCATTACAGCAAAACAATAAAGATATCCTGACATTGCTTAATGGGGAAAAAATGGGATTGATAGATTCCATATCTCAGACAACAAGTTTCCTAGATACATCCCTAAAAGGAAATTGAAGCTTTAGGGTGTCTTTAAGCATTTATAGCAATCCATACCTCCACAAAAAGTAAATGAACCACATGGAAAAGCTTCAACAACAAATTGTACAGAATAACCAGACATAAAAATAAGATCCCGTTTCAGTTTCTGCTTGTCTCACAAAAACCACATTATACAATTTAATGGTTAATGGGAATTCTATAAACCATAATACATAAATCCAAAAAGTTATATCAAACTTCCCACTAGGATCTCTCTCATGTCTCATCCTAAAATGATGATTAGTTCTTTCCATCTTGTTCGGGGCATTAAGGTTTCAGGAATTCTATTGTCATGATTATTTTCCCACAAATTTCTCGAGAAAAGACTGGTAGACTTACATACACAAGATTCAGACTAAACAGACTGCCTCTGGCATTCAAACACGACTCCAGGTAATATATCTAATTCCACTCCACATGGTAACAGTTCCCATATCCCATCTCGAGTTGCCACACGTCCCAACCCCAATCTCATCAGATATACATGCTACATCTTTTTTGTATAAAGCAAACCATGGTTATCAATATTCTAGCCACATCACTAACTTTTTCCATACAATCTATTTCTAGCTCTTATAGCACAAACACTAGATATTAGCCATTGTAGACTCGGACACCAAACTATCAATATCATGCACTCTAAGAGTCTAAATATATGGATTGCTCTTTCCATATATTTCTCCATTCAATTCCTAGACTGAAATACATTCCATATCCTCAATAGCTTCTTGATAGGCAATATGGCATTATGCCTCACCTATCCATGATATCATCTCACCTTTTAGAGTCATATTTAGCGATCACTTAAAGAATGCCCATTGCCACAGCTCACCTACAGAGGTATCTGCGCTATTTTCTTAGCTATGAAGCTAAAATGCAAGCTCTATGATAGCAAGCAGTGATAATCAGTGAAAAGCTGCATCAAACATAATGTGCTTGCTAAAATTGGATCAACAACATAAGGAAAACCACCTGAAGAAGCATTTTTTAGTTTCAGCTCGCAAATTTCAACATCGAGATTAGACGCCAGCAACCTGAACCAAACCCATAAAAATTTAAAGTCTAAACGTATGCAGAATCAATATTTCCTATCTTTGAATAAGAAACCGTATCACACTTAGCACATTCACAAAACCAGCCACAAAATCAAACCAAATTTTAAAAATAAAGGGAAAAAAATGAACTTTTTGATCATGGGAAAAGGCTGCTACTCTACCAAATGAAAAAAAAAATTGATGATAATGGTGCTAAAAAGAGAGAGAAAGAGAGATCAAATGCATGCACAATCACAAAAAAAAAAAAATTAAATAAATAATCCATCAAAGGTCAGCCTGATCCCTTTCCTTCTTCTATCACAATCGCCTAGAACTAAACACAACCCCAGAAAACTAAATCCCAAAAGTCAATGTTAAGAATGTTGATTATCATAACCATGAATAGAGATTAGCTAAAAAAATCAAGATTATCTAAAACAGTTACAATAATTACATAGATTAAGAGAAATACCTAGGGGAGAAAGGGAGATGAGGGAGGATCCAAAATAAAGCTTAAAAAGATCAAGAGATATTTTAATTATAAAAAAATTACAAAAATCGGAGAAAATTAGAAACGCAAATATTTCTCTTTTTTTTTTCTTTTTTTACCTCTCCCTCAAACCTTTTTCTTTTCTTTTTAGTTTTTTGTTCTTTCTGGCTTCAGTTCCTTTAAGAAAGACACAGATGGGGAAATAAAGAGGAAACAACCCGGCAATGAGAGATTAAATGGGTGAAATGTCTGTAATCTGTTCACTCTAATTTTATATTTGATGGTGCAATTGCTGTGGGCTGATTGATTGTATTTCTTTTAAGCTCAAAAGTTAAATTAATTTTTTTATGTTTTAAAATAATATTTTAAAAAGAAAAAAAATATATTATTATAATATATTTTCAAAAATAATATCTATGAATAATTCTTAAAAGGTAAATTAGTTATTTTACAAGTAACTTCCTATCAAGTTTATCTTTATATTTTTTAAGTATTTTAAAAAAAATAATTTTTTATTATATTTTTAAATTGTACCTTTATTTGTACGGTGGTATTAAAAATAAATTTAAAAAAAATAAAAATAAATATATTATTTTTATTTTCAAGAAAAATATACCCACGGGCTCTTCCTGCATTACCGTGGGACCGGCCCCTCTCTCCAACTTGTTTATTTTTTAATTCTACGTGGGCAAGGAAATTGGAATTTGGGAATGGCCAATGACAAGAAAACACGTCACTCTGAGAATGGGGATGATTTCGGAGTTCGTATTTTGTAGGCATTGTTTGGTCAAGTTTGGTAAAATGAATGAGACCCTGCTATCTGGCCTTAGATTATTACGTTTGATGGATGCTCTTCTTCATCTACAGGGGTGATGATGCTAACATGAGACGGCAACTTGGCGAGGTCATGCTCCGGCCCACTCTAGGTTTTTTAAGGACCTTCCTGGTTCGGAATGTGATTCTGCAGTATCTGGTTTTATTGGCAATCCTGAAGCTCACTGAACTCCGACTAGTTTTGATTAAGATAGATCGGTTCATTGAAAAATAAGATTTTTATAATAATAATATATTTTATTCATAAGGCTCGAATTCAAAACTTTATTTTAAAAAATAAATATCAAACCACTTGAACCAACAACCTTCAAAAGATATTCTTGCCGAGCATAGATGATATGGGATTAGGCAGTAACATAGGTATAAATAAAAGAGGAAAAAATCAGCCTTGGATTCGTACCAGGGTGCTTTCTTCCACAGGAGACCTTGGTGGGAGGTGGGTGCTTCGGAGTTTAATAGTTTGTATTAAAATGGTGATGATGGAGAGGTAGGACTAACCTCAACAAACGCCATTTAATACCTTGTTTGGTAACGTAGCTGGGATGTTTTTTTGTCAAAAAAAGAAATTTCTTTATTTAAAAATTATTTTTTTAGATTTTTTTAAAATATTAATGTTAAAAATAAATTTTAAAATATTTATTTTAATATATTTTCAGGCAAAAACACCATGAAAAACAAACTCTTTTATAATAATACACAATAGTTTTTTTTCATTTTTTTTTATTTTTTTGAGAAAAGAAACAAGAATTTGATATGGACCTAAATGCCAAATAAATAATGTGAAGAAACGAATTCTTTGTATCACATGGAATAGTGGTAGAAGTAAATAAGAGAACCAACTTTTGCTTTTTTTTATGAGTTTGTTTAGAAATATAGTTGTGATTGTTTTTCTAATAATTTTTAGTGCTAAAATATAATTAATAATTTTTTTTATTTTTTAAAAATTATTTTTAACATTAGTATATCAAAATAATTTAAAAATACTAAAAATATATTAATTTAAAATTAATAAAAAAATAAAAAATTTAACTTTTTACAAAAATATCTTTAAAGCAAACAAACAGCCGCCCTTTACCTCAGCCCTACGTTTCTCTTCCATCTAAACTACCAAATTAGGCTACAGATAGTTATGGACAAGAATCATACTTGACCCAATTCTCATGTCTTTCTGATTTTTATAATAGCCTCTTAGACGAAGCAAATAAGAGTATGGGCTTATTGGGCATTGGTTCAATAGCACAACTATGTGGGCGAAGCTGATAAATATCATAGTAGATTGGAGTATGGGCCTATTGGGCATTGGTTCAATAGCATGTCATTTTCTCGTCCACGGATCCTATGTTTCTGTTGAATTTTCTTATTGATTATGCATATCTAGATTAATGTAATTATAAAGGGTCCATTTTAATGAGATTTTCAATTCAAATCTCAAAAATCTTATGTATTAATTGGAGGAAATAAATTTTATTTTACAATATTAAAGAGAATGGAGATTCCAAACCTTTTATTTAAAAAGTTATAGTCTATTTATAGCTAACAAATTTTTTTATGAAGAGCAGGAGCTAAAATGTAATATTTTTCTAATAGTATTAAAGAGATAAAATATCTCTTACATGCACATTAACAAGAAAAAATATTATTAACATATGTGTCATAACCTATTTTTAAGTTATTTTCTAATTTATATTTTTTTCTCTCTTTAAAAATGTACAAAAAATAAAAAATATCACAAAAATATTAATGTTAAAAATTAATTTTAAAATATTTATTTTAATATATTTTCAGATAAAATTACCATGAAAACAAACACTTTTATAATAAATACACAATAGTGTTTTTTCATCCTTTTTTGAGAAAAGAAACAAGAATTTGATGGACCTGAATGCCAAATAAATAGCGTGAAGAAACAAATCCTTTGTGTCACATGGAATAGTGGTAGAAGTAAATATTTTTAAGTTTATTTAGAAGTGTAGTTATGATTTTTTTAAATAATTTTTAGTGCTAAAATACAATCAATGATTTTTTATTTTTTAAAATCAGTATATCAAAATAATTTAAAAATACTAAAAATATATTAATTTAAAACTAATAAAAAATAAATAAAAAATTTTACAAAAATATCTTTAAAACGCAAACAAACAGTCTTTTACCTCAACCCTACGTTTCTCTTCCATCTACACTACCAAATTGGGCTACAGATAGTTACGGACAAGAACCACACTTGACCCAATTCTCATGTCTCTTTGTTTTTTACAGTAGCCTCTTGGACGGAGCAAATAAGAGTATGGGCCTATTGGGCATTGGTTCAACAGCACAACTATATGGGCGAAGCTAATGGATATCGTAGTAGATTGGAGTATAGGCCTATTGGGCATTGGTTTAATAGCATGTCATTTTCTCATCCACGAATCTTATGTTTCTGTTGAAGTTTCTTATCGATTATGCATATCTACATTAATGTAATCATAAAGGGTCCATTTTAATGAGATTTTCAATTCAAATCTCAAAAATCTTATCTATTAATTGGAGGAAATAAATTTTATTTTACAATATTAAAGAGAATGGAGATTCCAAACCTTTTATTAAAAAAGTTATAGTCTATTTATAGCTGACAAATTTTTTTATAAAAAACAGGAGGTAAAATGTAATATTTTTCTAATAGTATTAAAGAGATAAAATATCTTTGACATGCATATTAACAAGAAAAAATATTATTGAGATATGTGTCATAACCCATTTTTAAGTTATCTTTTAATTCATGTTTTTCTCTCTCTTTAAAAATATACAAAAAAATAAAAAAATATATCACAAAAAAATAACAACAATAAAAAAAGAATGTCAAAACGCCCTAAAAATGGTTAAAATTGGTTGAAAAGGTTTAAAAATATATCAATTTTAATTTGACAATATTCTTTTGACTAATGAGAGCCTTGTAAATAAAAAAAATTCAATTTTAAGAAGAAAAGATCAAAATTAGATATTTATGTATTTAATTAAATTTTACTAAAGGTGTAATTGAATTTATAAGGAGTTTGATTGTAAAAAAAATTAATTTTGAAGTAAATTTGGGTTTTAATTAGAAGAAATTAAAGTTTCATGGTCAAATTATACTTTTTGAGAGTTAATTAGGTCAAATCAAGGGTTTAATTGTATAAATATTAAAGTTTGATGACTAATTAGAGACTTAATTGAAAACATTTAAAACTAAGAACCATAATGAAAAACATGTATAAATAAAAAGGTTGTAATTAAACCACAACAAAGATCAAATTAAAAAAATTAAAAGCTTATTGATTAGTTAGGGTCAAAATATATAAAATCAAGAACAAGGACTAAAGTGAAAATAATATGCAACTTTAGAGCTGCTCTTTGATTTTAGACAGAAATACAATTGCATTGATTTTTAAATCAAAATTATAATTTAGAATTTCATTGAAAAAATTATAAATTAAAGATTAATTTGGACTTAAACATAAGTTTCATGTTGTAGTTTTCATTTAAATGAAATAGCGTGTTTTGATTAAAATGGTATCGTTTCATACATTGTTAAAAAAAAAAAAACAGAATGAGAAACGGTGTCGTTTAGAACGACACTGTAACCTTTCTTCTTTTCTTAACGCACAAAAAACAGGGGAATAAGAAAGTTTTGTTCCCCTATTTTTCATCATCTTTCCCTTTAAAAAAATATCGACTCCTTTTCAAAAAGACATCAAAACCACCCCAACTTGCTCAAGGTTTTCCATGTGTTGGAAGGGCAGTAGCACAATACAAAGAGAAAAGAGAAAAAAGGAGAGGAAAAAAGAAAAGAAAAAAAAACAAATAAGGAAAAAGAAGAAGAAAAAAGAGAAGTATCGCGCACCACCGTGCATCCAACCATTACTAGCACCGCCATTGCAACCACCATCATTAGCAACACCACCTCAACGCCACCACAGACCAATCTTCCTTGCCATTGTCATCGTCCTTGCCACACCTACAATGATCACGTAGCATATGAATAATGGAGAGCAATATTCACATGGGTTAGGCCCAACCTAGCTACTTGGCCTAACCCATACATTTGGGCTGGGTCTAGCCTATTTTAATTTTTTTAATATTTGTGATTTATCTATTTTTTTTATTTATGCTTCTTTTTTTTAATATCAATTTGTATTTCACATTGTAAAAATATAAATTCAATATTAAAATACCTGATTTTTGTTGAAACTTTCAAAAATACAAAAAAAAAATAAACATAGAAAAACATGTTTTTGTGTATACGGCCAAGTGTCTCAAAGTTAAAAAAATCATATTGTGTTTTTCATACACAAAAAAAATATTTTAGCGTGTATTTTGACTATAATAACCAATTTATTAAAATCAAGTGAATATTGATCAAAATTAAAAAAAATTCCAAAAAAAATTTTGTTTTGTTTTAGTATCAGGGATTATGAATTCATATGTAAAACGTATTTCTAATTTTAAAAAAGGTATTTTTTTTGTATGACTTATAACAATTAGATTTTTACCTGGTAAAATAAAGATTTTCTTAAATTTTAGACAGATCAATAATTAGAAAACGCAACTACCTTAGGTAGGGTGTGGCTAGGGTGCTAATACTTTTTTTTATGTAACCAGTCTCCGTAATCGATCTTTGAGACCAATTAGGATGTTTAGTGACCAAAATACTATTTGGTAACACCCATTTAAATTTTTTATTGATAAAAAACAAGAATTTCTCATCTCCTCATATTTGCCTAGATAGACGACACACATAAGTGGTGGATAATCACTGTAATACTGCACAGGTACGACAATATGCATTAATATGGATGGAAAAATAATGGGCCCTTAAAGAAATTTTACACACTATATCTTACACAATATTAATATTAATAGAAATATAGCACTTTATTAGATGATTTTTATACACCTAATGAGTATAAATAAATTAAGATCTATAATGTGACTAAATTCAAGAAAGATTGGATTCTTATCTTGTATGAACCCAATAAAAATGGAATTTTATAGGCCTTTAAATTTAAGTTTATCAATAATATATCTTAAATTTCATGTTGTATGTTGTATATGAAACATGATGAATATATATATACATGCCTAAGAAAAATAAAATATACTATACATATCCTCTCCACCTTTCTTGATAAAAATAAAAAAAATATTATTATGAAATTAGTCCTAATCTAATGAGTTGACTTGAAGTCTTGGCTAAATTTTAAATAGATAAAAGACGAGTTTGTAATTGACTTGGTCAAACTCAAACAACCCACCAAGTGAAATAATACTTAGGCTCACATGTATTTTTTTATATAGTCATTTACATCTAAATGTAATATTTTTTTTAACTTTTTAATGTAAGAAGACTATATATAGTCTACATCCATATAAATTAATTTTTAACCTTTTGATATGTGATAACTAGCTATATGTATATATATATATATATAGTTTTATATTTATATAAGATATTTTTTAATTTTTTTATATATAATATTAAAACTTTAAATATTTTTTTAATTTTTTCAAGTTAACCAAGGATCTAATTTCAAAGCTAAGGTTAAACTATATAATGATGACCGAGTCCCTTAACTAGTCGCAAAGTTAGTTTAAGGGTCCATTTGTTTGCAGGAAAGTTTTTTCTTTTTGAAAAGTAAATTTCAGAAAAGTGAATTTTGAAAAAAGTGAATTCTGGAAAAGTAAAGTATTTTTTGATATTTGGTAGTGTTATGGAAAATGAACTGGAAAATATTTTTTATTATTTGGTTATGTTATGAAAAATAATCTGAAAAATAATTTATTAATATTTTATTTTTCTCAAATTTATTAAAATAATAAGGAATAAATTTTACAAATTAAAAAGTTGAATAATAATGAAATTGAAAAAACATTTCATAAATTATCTCAAATAAAATAAATAATAATCAAAATAATAAAGATAAAATCTAAAAAAAAAGATGAAAAAATTAAAATAATAATAATTAACATTTCATAAAGTATTTCAAGTAAAATAAATAACAATCAAAAGAATGATGACCAAATTTAATAGAAAAAAATTAATAAAAAAATAATAGAAGAAAATCAAATAATAATTATAAAAATGAGGACTAAAGTTAATATAAAAATTAAATTTTAAAAAATAAAATAAATATTTAAAACAAAATATATATAGCAATCAAAAGTTTGAGGATCAAATTTGATATAATCAGCAAATAATGACATTTCTAAATTTTTCATAACTTTCAGAAAGTGTTTTACTCTCAAATTTTTCAGGAAAACACTTTCCTGAAAATCAAGTCAAATTTTTCTTTGACTGAAAAGTGTTTTTCATTTATTAACTTTCCTAATAGTAAACAAACACAAAAAAGTTTGGAAAGTGTTTTTCTGAAAACCACTTTCCAGGAAACAAACACAGCTAAAAAGAAAAATACTTTGCTGAAAACCAAGCCAATTTTTTTTATTAAAAAATATTTTTGTTGACCAGAAAGTGTTTTTCGTTGATTTAAAAGTATTTTTTATTGACTGGAAAATATTTTTTGCTGACCAACTTTTCTAATAACAAACAAATATAAAAAAGTTTGAAAAATAATTTTTCAAAAATTGTTTTTCAAGAAATAAACAATAAACATGGCTGATGAACAGGAGTCTTGGATAAAATTCTAATTAGGGATTTTTAAAATATTTAAGAAATATTGTTTTTTTATTTTTTATGCATGTACGGCAAGTAGAGCCTTGAGTGATTTTCATTTTGTATCGGAGATTTTTCATTAAGCAGGGGCAATTTTTTATCCAGTGAAGATTTTAAATTAATATCCAAGGAGTTCCTATAATCTGACCGGTTTGAAGTGGATGAAAAAATTAAAGACTCTTGGGGGTTGGTACGTGCAGTTACAGACCTTCAAAACCTTTGACAAAAGACAGAAATTTTCCAATAAAGGCACGTTTCGTAAAGTAAGTTCATAGCAATTTTACTATGGACAGTTGTAACTCTCTATTTCGGCAGTTTCCAAGATTCTACCCAGAAGACATACTCTGACACATTTCGGTTCCCGAGAAAATCCAATTCCCCCGACAGTCAATCTTGGAAAATATGGAATCGAAAAAATTGGCTGCTTTGCTTTGTTCTCTTGTCTCTGAACTCCTAGTCCTGGTCCTCCTCCTTTTCCCTTCCGATTCCGACAATTCCAATTCCCATGGAATCCTTTTCCGTATCATTCGCCATTATCTTTCCTGCCAAGAACACGCCGCTTCACTCTCCCTCTTCCCGATCTCCAAGAAACGGAAGAGAACCCAATTACGAGAAGCGGGTTCTGAGCCAACCCATGAAGACGGAGACCTCGAACGAGGATCTCGACTCGGTGAGTTGAGCCGAGTTGCTCCGAATCCTGACTCTTTCAAAACCACCTTCAGGATGAGATCTTCAACGTTTGAATGGTTGTCTGGCTTGCTTGAACCGTTACTAGAGTGTCGTGACCCTGTTGGAACACCAATAAATCTCTCATCCGAGCTCAGGCTTGGCATCGGTTTGTTTAGATTGGCTACTGGGTCAAGTTACATTGAAATCGCTGGGAGATTTGGGGTTACTGAGTCTGTGACTCGGTTCTGTGCAAAGCAATTGTGTCGTGTTTTATGCACCAATTTTCGCTTTTGGATCGCATTCCCGACTTCTACCGAGCTTGAATTGGTGTCAAAAGATATCGAGGGTCTTACAGGATTGCCAAATTGTTGTGGTGTGATAGACTGTACAAGATTCAATGTTGTTAAAAGAAACGATTGCAAATTAGCATCAGACGACGAGGTTCAAGATGACAGCATTGCTGTTCAAATTGTTGTTGATTCATCTTCAAGAATTTTGAGTATTATTGCAGGTTTTCGTGGCGACAAGAATGAATCCAGGATACTGAAGTCGACGACTTTATGTCATGATATTGAAGGACGGAGGCTATTGAATGCGACTCCGGTTATTGTCAATGGGGTGGCTATTGATCAGTACCTAATTGGAGATGGAGGATATCCTCTGCTTCCATGGTTGATGGTTCCATTTACTGATGTTGTGCCAGGATCATCTGAAGAAAAATTCAATGCTGCAAATAATTTAATGCATGTTTTTGCACTTAGAACCATAGCTAGTTTGAAGAATTGGGGTGTTTTGAATAAACCAATTGAAGAGGAGTTTAAGACTGCTGTTGCTTTTATCGGGGCATGTTCGATTCTTCATAATGTTTTGCTAATGAGGGAGGATGATTCTGCATTGATTGATGTAGAAGATTATTCTTTATATGATCAAGGTTCTCAGTTTTATAAGGATGCTATGACAGAAGAGAATTTGACCGAAAAGAAGGCTTCTGATACGAGAAGAGCATTGGCTACAAGAGTTACAGAATTTTCATAAGACCTGAGGATCTGTATACTTTTGGAGTCTCAATTTTACAAACAGCGGTTTGCTTGCACAGATTTTGGAAGGGAGGTGCACAATTCAATTCAACTTTTTTTTTAAGCAGGTGTAGTTCAGGCTTTTGTATCTAAGTGTTAAAAAGTTCATTGGGATAGATGCATCGCTGACAAATTTAACCTTCTGGCTCGGATTTGTTTTCTTTCGTTGATCAATTGATTTTTTAAGATGTGCAGAATTCAGCATCTTTTGCATTTATCTAAAACTATCGTAGGTTTTTCTTTTTCTTCCTGACAATGGAGATGTTGTCTTCTGAAACATCCTTGTTAAAAACTCATTCTTTAAATTTGCAAAGAGTTCTTCAACTTTTTTTTTTTTATATATATATATATATACACACACATATAGGTTTCTTGTGACAAGGGAAGAGTTATATTTGAATATTTATACAATGTTGGAAGAGAATTGTTTATGATATTTTAAAAGAAAAACACCAGATAAGCTTAATTTAACTAGCTTCACCCGTGATTCCTTTATGTAGACCTGTTTATCGATGAACATTTAATACTCAAAGTGATCATATTCTGGGTTTTCTTGCTCAACTTCTTCATGCGTCTTGTATTAACTACGTATCTAAGTTTTAACTATCAGATGACTGAATTCTTGATGGGTTGTAGGAATTTATGTTATGTTAAAAGTCCTATGAGATGGATAGGGACATTAATAGCTACTAATCTCAATTCTTGCAGGCCACTTTTGTTTAGGACAGATTGTCTGTGAGCATTTTCTTTTAGTTTTCAGTTTATTACCATTTATAGAAGCAGTTCTGAAGTAACCATAGCCCTTGGGATCTCTGTGTTAGTAATCTCAATACCTATTGAAGGTAAAATAATAGTCCTTCCACCCACCAGACTCGGAGGATAGAAACTATCGAAGAATACTGCTTCAGCACTGTTACTCATTTAACTGGCATAAGCACACAGTGTGATTGACCCTACAATCCTTGAGAAATCCACCCTCTCTCTTCTTGCTTCAGGCTGTTCCTCACAGTTTTCCTTCCATGCTCTTTGAAGATAGCTCAACTGCAGCATTGTTCCTTAGGCTTCACTGAAATCTCAAAGCCTCGAAGCATCAAAGAAATATCGTTGATGATACAAGCAAAGTGAGCTCTTTTCTCTCACGGCTGAAAATATATCATCCCCCTGATATCTTCCACTTTAAAATTTCTTGATTCCAATTTATGTTTGTTTTTGTTTAGTTTACCTTTGCCCGTCATTTTGCTCGACGTGCCCCTGGAAAACTAAAACAATGTGATAAAGTGTTGCTAAAATGGTCTAAAATTCTGATAATTCTTCACTCAAAAAGAGGGTCTTTGCTGTCTGCATTTGCCGCTGCCACGTAGCCAGCTGTCATTAGGTTGGTTTATCAGATAAATGAAATATTACCGCAATTAAGTAACCTGTAGCACTAATTTGTGGATAGAATGATGCTTCGTCTTCCATAATCATAACTTTTCTAGAAATCAATCGAAAGTTACAGGATTTTGTATATGCCAAAAGAATCTAATGATTTTCTTTTGCATTAGACGCATGTGTACAGTTCTTTCACACCTGTTCTCTAGGGCCAACATGTCCTAGTACCAAGTTATTAGCATGATTAAGTTACATGTTGAGCTGGTGTTTCTGGATGGATGGAGATTTGGGAACTGAATGCAGTTTAGGCCAACGTTGGACAACCTAGCTGAAAATGGTTCCAGGGTCCTCTGGTGGTCAATGTAATTGATCTGGTGCTGGATATCTTCAGAGGAAGCTGCATTTTTCACAGTTCAGATCAAGTCTGACTCTGAGCCTCTGCTTAAAATCATTCCCAATTTGTACCAGTTCATTGTTTCACAAATAAACTCTCGGCAAGTCATGTTGCTCCGGCATCGCTCTGCTTTTCTGCAAGAATACCATCACTTCACCTATACTGGAAATTGCAGAACATAGAGTTCTTGCAACCAAACCTGCCTTTAGCAGGCTTCGAATCAAAGAGCAACCTGTCATATCTTGTGAGAAACTAATCCCTCGTGCATTTATTTAACTTGAACATAGATTCTTAAGGTTTAAACCATTGCTATTCGCATCGGATATAAGTAATGAAGCTAACACATAATTATTAAATCTAGCTTGACCTGACACGCTAACCTAGAACTCAACTCTCAATTGATGTGGTAGCTGGACTTGATGGTCTTAGACTAGCTTGCCCAGAGTTGGTTCACTTTCAGAGAGAGGAGGTTCTAAAATATTTAAAAAAAAATATTTTTTTTCTTTAAATTAATATTTTTTTAATGTATTGATGTTAAAAAATTAAAAATAAAATTATTTTAATATATTTTTAAATAAAAATTATTTTAAAAATAATTACAATCACATACAAATAATGACATCATCAATGACAATTATCTTATCTCATGGGCTACTGCATAAAGCCCATCTAACCCATTTCCCTTCTCAGCTTTTGCTATTTTTATTTCTTCTCTAAAGAAAAAGACCATCGATGTTCATAATGGACCATAAACAAAAGGAAATCTTTTTTTATTATTATCTGGACTTTCATTGGTGGTTGGTAGCCCTAACCATGGCTTGAACTCAAAAAGAAGCAAGCCTCTCCTCACCAAACTTTGACCCTGTTTTTATTTTTTTAAGGTTTTGATGGGGGACACTGCCTGCACAGGTAACACGAATTATTACAAACCTAATCTCATGCGGTTTACAACAAGGAGCTCCCGTTAATTAACAGGTGGCAGGTAGTTTGGTAATGGTTTAAAATATTTTTTATAAAAATATATTAAGATAATTTTTATTTTTTAAAAATTATTTTTAACATCTATGTATTAAAAAGATATAAAAAAATAATTTAAAAAAATATAATTTCAACTGTTTTTCCAAATAAGATTTAATACACAGTATATTTTTGTGTTTTGATAATGTTTTTTAAAAAATGAATTTTATTTATTTATTTTGCTTAGAATTACTTTTTAGTGTTTTACTATGCCAATATTAAAAACAAATTCTGCAAAATAAAAAATTAAATTATTTTAATATATTTAAAAATAAAAAGATATTTTAAAAAATAACTATTATTAAAATATCAAACAGCCTCTTAAAAATATATCGAAGTAAAAATATCTTCAAGGAGATGCTCTATCCAATCATTTAAATTTTGCATCATGTCTTTTGAAACTTCATGGAGAAAGATTCCATGGATGAAGACTGTGCGATAAGGAAAAATGTCATGAACTAACCATCTAGGTGGTGGTCAAGTGGTAAGGACTTGGGATCAAGGGATTTGCTCCCTCTGTAGTCTCAGATTCGAGTCCTTGGTTGCTCATATGATGGCTACTGGAGGTTTACATGATTGTTAACTTCAGGGCCCGTGGGATTAGTCGTGGTGCGCGAAAGCTGGCCCGGACACCCACGTTAATCTAAAAAAAAAAGTCATGAACTCATGGCTTAAGTAATCTCTTAGCCAATAACAGCAAGCTTGATGTTAGGCTAGGGTTGATGGTTCTGTCTTCTTCCGTTGAAATGTTTTGCCATGCCCACCCGAAACAGGGCGAGAAAACCAGACAAGGTTATATTTCTAATGAAATATTATTTTGATATATTTCTAAATAAAAATATTAAAAAAACAATATTTATTACACTTTAAAAAAACATTAATTATATTTATTACACTTTACTGGAGGATCTACACACGAACTGGCGATCGAAACCTCAACCATTTTTATGTTGTCCTGTGAGTATCAGAGACGGTAAACCGAAGTTGGATTTAATTTTTTTTATTTTGTTGAGAAAAGCAAGCTCGTGGATAAAAAACAGAGAAAATGAATTTAGAAAGCAGCAAGCTCGACGGAGAGATTCTTCACAGGAACCATCCCTTGTCAATGAGGTGGCTACAAGCCACCAACTCTTATGGGGTCAAATTCTCGAGGCCGATCCACCAACCCCTTACCAACTTTCTATTAGCCATCCCCATCGGCAAATTGGTGAGCCCACCACAATTTTCTACTCCCTACAAATTCAATTAATTACACGTGGCATAAATGTCGAGCCTTTTATTTTAATATTCCAAACCTAACATTAACTTAATTTCCTTCTCAAAAATCTAAAATAAGGGGACGGAAATTAGAGAGACGGAAAAAATATATAGAAATTGAATTAGTGTCCCAAACCTAAAATGGCGTCAGCGATGCCCAATGGAAGGAGTGCGGCTATGACCACTGGACCACAACTCGAACACCGATAAGTGGGTCCCAAAATTCTGACGCTGCCCTAAGAACTCACCAACCCCCACCCGGTTGGCAGCCGGTCCAACAACCCCACTGCTCCGGCTCAAACCGGACTCTCATCTCCAATAAATAACTCCTGCCCTTGCCTCTTTCAATCAGGTCAGGCTTCCTTATCATTGTCAGTCCCCATAAAAACCTTCCAACGCCAGGAAAGAGAGTATAGTTTTGTTGTAAGATATACAAAATAATGGCCACCAACGGAGAGGAACAGCAGACTCAGGCCGGAAGGCATCAAGAAGTTGGCCACAAGAGCCTTTTGCAAAGTGATGCTCTTTACCAGGTAATTTAACGGAGAAACCCCTGATCTTGGTGCGAGTTTTTTTTTTTTTTTCCCTTGGTTTGTTTTGTTTTTAACTTTTTTTGTATATATTTGGATTGGTTTTTAGTATATTCTTGAGACCAGTGTGTACCCAAGAGAGCCTGAATGCATGAAGGAGCTTAGGGAGTTGACTGCCAAGCATCCCTGGTATGTTTGTTGAATGCTTACATGCATTTTAAATACATCAACATGAGAGATTTTATTCTCATGAAAAAAAGGGTTTTGTTTGCTATATATTGATGTTTATGGCATGGTGTTAATAAATCTGATGTGAATGATGGGAAACAGGAACATCATGACCACATCTGCTGATGAAGGGCAATTCTTGAACATGCTTTTAAAGCTTATCAATGCCAAGAACACCATGGAGATCGGCGTTTACACTGGCTATTCTCTCTTGGCCACTGCTCTTGCTATCCCTGAGGATGGAAAGGTAAAAACTAAAGACCTGAGATTTCTCGGTCCCAAATCAGTCAAAAGAAATTAGGTGACGATAAGAAAATAATTGGGATATTGTGACTTGCAGATCTTGGCTATGGACATCAACAGAGAAAACTATGAACTGGGTCTCCCGGTGATTCAGAAAGCTGGTGTGGCACACAAGATTGAGTTCAAGGAAGGCCCTGCTCTGCCAGTTCTCGATCAAATGATTGAAGATGTAAGAAATATTCTATCTTGGACAAATTTATTTTTTTTGTTTCCTCGTATGAGAAAAGAGATGATGTTCTTTTAAGAAAAATGATGTGCTATTACTAAGCTTACTATTCTGTGTGTGGCGAACTACAGGGAAAGTACCATGGAACTTACGACTTCATTTTTGTGGATGCTGACAAGGACAATTATATCAACTACCACAAGAGGTTGATTGAGCTTGTCAAAGTCGGAGGGTTGATTGGGTATGACAACACCCTGTGGAATGGATCTGTGGTGGCCCCAGCCGATGCACCGATGAGGAAGTATGTGAGGTACTATAGGGACTTTGTTCTGGAGCTCAACAAGGCACTTGCAGCTGACCCCAGGATTGAAATTTGCATGCTTCCTGTTGGTGATGGTATCACTCTCTGCCGTCGGATCAAGTGAGGGGCTGCATTCCCTGCCAATATTATATATCAAATGTTGACCATTGATTTGGTCACTTGCAAAAAAACAAGTGATGTGTAATAAAAGAGATTTCACCGACCTTGCTTATATTTTGTACCTGAATCCAGAATGGCCGAGAAACTCCATTCTTGAATTTCTGTCCAAGTGGATTTTTTACGCACTTAATCCATATTATTCTTTAACCAAGTACTTATCACGCGGTGCTGAGAATGTTCATGGTTTAAAGAGTTTGCTTCAACATTCAAAATTAATAAGCACGGGGTCCCTTGCTCCCTTACGAAGACCACTAGATGCGGTTCCCGTTCAGTTAATGGCCTTATGGACGAGTTTATTTCCTTTTCGTTCTGATTTTCTGTATATGCAGCTCGCACTCTCCTCGTAAATAAAAACTGCTACCCTCAAGTAAAAGAGTGTGTATCGAGAAAGGGCTTTTGCAAGCTTGGCCTTGAACTAACGTGGAAAAGAGAAGGGTGGTAGTTCTTGAAGTTGATTTTGTTATAGTCAAGCATCGTGTTACCTGTGATTTGTTGGCAAGAGGGTCCCCTCAGGAAGGTATTCTTGAACAAATTTGTAAAGAAAAGTGGATGGTGGGCATCAGGATCGTGCGTCGAGAGACTAATGTATCTGCTGATGCTTTTGCCAACGACGGAGTAGAGTTGGGCAACGACACTGTTTTGTTTGAACCCCCTCTGGACTCTGTATAAACATTATACTGGTATCGGAGACTTTAGAGCTTGTAGATAATGCTGGAGGCATGCAAATCATCCGAAGCTGGGTTACAAATCATCTTCATCAGTTTGAGTAGACCCACCAGGCTTGGCAGATGCATAATTTTTAATTTTTCATGTCAAACCGGCGAGTGTGAATTCACAAATAGCAAAGCGCATCGGTCCTTTTGAGTCCAGTTTTGGCCACCAACCCAACGGTCATCAGTTTGACTCTACCCTCGCATACAGATAAATTCAAAGGTAGGAATGAGGTTCTCTTTAACTTCGTTTTTCCCCAGTGAATGACTTCCTCATCCTGAAAGAAGTATAGCCTATATGGACTCTATTTTACGAAAAAACAAACTTGAAGACCTCATCAATGGTCCCGGAGCATCCTAAACAGCATAAAATACCGACAGTGAGTAATAATCCCCAAATCACTCTTGCCATGCAAACAGCATTTCAAAATCTTCATAAAGTTTGCAACAGGCAAGGTTTCAGGGAATGTATCATCAGGAAACTCCAGAAAAATCTTGAATTACCCCAGTAGCAACAGCTACATGATAACACGCAATGCTTCATTACAAAAAAAAACATTATTTTGATATATTACAAGTGAAAAATACTTTGAAAAAGAGCCTCTACCACACTTACTAATAGTCCCTATTGTCCAGTGTAGGCAGACGCTAGAATTGACAGTCATGAAAAAAAAAATAACTTACAAGGAGAATTGAATAGAAATCAATCAATTGAAGACCCTGACGTTGATGGACTATTAGTTTTTACCAAAACAAATCAATCCAGACTGAACTAAAGCACACATAAAAATGGCTAGAGATTCCCTGATAGAATACAAATCGAACCCAAACTAACTGTCCTAGGCCATTTCTTTCTTGCTATCTTTCAGGCTCCAAACCTAGCATTCCCACAAAAACCTTTAGAAAACTACAAACATATGAAAAAACTACAGAAGCTCACCATCTCAACACCTAAGAAAAAACACATGCCAAGCTCTTAAAAAAATCAAGCCTTTAAAGCATTCAAAGAAACAGTTCATAACATTACTAATTCAACCAGATCAAGCCATAGCTACAAATTGGATACACAAACCAGACATGCAACTTTCGATTGATAAAAAGCTTGATAAATCATAAGCTCACAAAGAAGCCATCAAAACCCAACTTTCCAAATATTTATAATATGAAACATAATCGTTTTCATTAAACTAGCCTTTATATTTACTTGGGTTAACTTAAAAGCTACTGAAAACAGCTCATTTTCATTAACTGGAAAAGAAGCTCACTGATATTCTGAGCAAGAATGCATCAGCAAACAATAATCTTAGCTAAAACTTAAACCTCTTGGAGAAATAGGGAGAGCAACCAGCATCCTAATCAAAACACAAAGTATTATCATCGCCATTCAATGAAAGCAGTAGCATAGGCCAGATTCGTTATCATACGTGTCACTTACTAAATAACAATACCATTATCACCATAACAAAAATCAAGCAATAGCTCAAATCAATCGGCGAAACAAAATCCACAAAAAATATGGAAAATTAAACTCGTATTTCAACTAGCCATAATCATTAAAATCATCCTGGTCAGCGTAATTAAACGCTTTAAAGGCCATAAAGTCTACCAAATGGACTGAAACCCCCATCAACAAAAAAAAATACAGGAATTAAAATTCCAGAATTCAAAATACCAAAATGGATATCATCATGTCCAAGCTCTCAACGGTAACTCTTCTGGAACCTAGCACGGGCACCACGTCCACCAAACTTCTTAGTCTCGCACCTTCTTGGATCTGCTACAAGCAAAGTCCTATCGTACCTAACCAGTATATCTTTAATCTCCTTCTTGCTTTGCTCATCAACATATTTTTGATAGAAAGCAACAAGAGCCTTCGCTATGCTCTGCCTTATCGCGTAAATCTGCGAGGTATGACCTCCACCCTTCACTCTGATCCTCATGTCCACACCAGCAAATCGATGTCGTCCAAGGAGGAGGATTGGCTCGTAAGCCTTGAATCGGAGGATCTCCGGTTCAACGAGTTCAATTGGGCTGCCATTGATCTTGATTAGACCGCGGCCGCGCTTGCAGTGGGTGACTGCTACTGCGGTTTTCTTTCGCCCGAAACATTGAACCGACTCTGTTGGTGCAGCGGTCGCCATTGTTAGGGTTCGTTCGAAGCAGAATGCAAACGTGAAACCCAGGTAATCTAAGAAGCGGAGAGTAAATGAAGAGTTTATAGTGGGGGTGCTAGGGTTTTTCGGTTAGGGTGGAGGAGTGCAGGCTTGATTTTTGATGAAATTACGAAATTGACATTATGGTGAAAGCGCGGATTGGGAGTTGGGCTGGGCTAAAATTAAAATCTCCGGGTGATTTTTGTTTTTTCTTATTTATTTTTGTTTGTGGAGCCAATCAATGAATTATATTAAAAAAATATGACGTAATTAGAAAAATATAAAATTTGAGAGGGCAATTTGTCGAACGTAGCAGAATGTAGCTGTGCCCTGATGGACTAAATTAAATTATTAAAAAAAAACATTAATTCTCCTCAAGATACAAAACATTATTATTGTGGTATAATTATGAATGTGTCCTTCAAAAATAATAATTAAACTAGATATTGGGAGCAGATTTGTCTTACATCATTATTTGTAACATATTATATAAGGATAGATTCATCAATTTCCTTTTCTTTTCTTTTTTTTAATATGTTTTCTTATTTTTTTTATTAGATCAATCCTGGCAGCATAATCAAAATTACTTAGTTTTAAAAGTTAATACAAGTTTATTTTTATTTTTTAAAATTAATTTATTTCAACTTTATTTTCAAACTTCTTTGTTTATTTTTTTATAAAATAATTTCAATCTTATATCCATTATAATATGGGGTTTTGAATTCACATAGTTTAATATATTTTTATTTATGATATTGGGTTATTTGATAAACTAAATAGGTTTAAATTTCATTATTATTATTATTATTTTACTAAATTATTTATTATTGTTATATTTTTTTTCTATATTATTGAAATTACTTACATAATCAATAACTTGTAACTTGGATTTTTTTTTCACCCTAATATTATTTTATGTAAAAGGAATTTTGCCCGGCATCAAATCCAACTATAAATGCTTCAACTTGGTCATGGTCACGCAATCGCTATTGCAACCAAGCATCTGGTGTTAAATAGCTATGTTTGAGAATCTGACGGGGCTCGGGCTCGAGTCCGGTGATTAAAACTATTTTTCAATCAGGTCCAAATTAATATTTTCTTTGGAGGTGGTCCTACAGAAATTCAACATGTTTGTTTAACACATATATATATATATATATTATGTTTCCTAAATCCATATTAATGACAAGGAAAAGGTGAAACAATAAGGTGCATACACGTTAAAACACGAGGTTCCAATTTAATGTTCATAAAAGCTGTGAGCGAGATCTATCATGTCATTTTAATGTTCTTTAACTCCCACAGTACTTTACCCTAGTCTGATCCAGCACATGGTAAGTACAAACACTAATGTATTTAAGGATGTAGGAAACTGATTATTGAGTCATAACACATAATTAAATACTACTTGATTTATACATAAACACATGTTTCAAGAGATACATTTAAATTAGTGCTAGCCTATATATATAGGCTCTTCAGATTGATTTATGAGAGATTACGTGGTAGACTCGTTGGATTCTTAAGTTAATTTTCTTGTTTTTTTGTTGGATGAGATTATTTTTAGTTTGGTTTAATTTTTATTAAAAAAATAATTAATTTTTTTTAGAAAAAAGACTTGAAGTGAAACTGATTTAAACTATTTATTTGGCTTTGGTTGCGTTTGGTTTTTTGGACAAAAACTGGTTCAAACCAATTTGGCTTAGTTTTTTCATTTTGACTTGATTTTTTCCGGTTTGGCTTTGTTTTTTCATTTTAGCTCTTGATTTTTTTCTGGTTTTTATTTTGTTTTTTTATTTTTGAGCTTATAAAACTAAAACTAAATCAAATCGATTGGTTTTTTAAACTTTTAATTGATTTAATCAATTTTTTTCATGATTCGATTTTTTTAGTTATTTTTTTTTGTTTTCTCAATTTAATCAGTTTTTCAGTTTTTTACTTGTCCCTATTTTTCACACCCTCTACGTGAATATCATGTTTCTTCCTTTTCTTCTTTTTTACATGGACTGGTGTCCCTTCTATACAAGAGATTAAACACTTATCCTGTCCTTATTAAGATTTAGCCCCTACCCTCTCTTATAATCCATGAAACATTTACTCTGTCTTTGTGGTCCTTTTTAGTGTGGTTTTTTTTTCATGAAGGGCAATTCTCATACTCGTAGGGATTCCCTCTTCGTTATTATTGGTATTGCATGTGTCCAGGTTTAACCCCTTACTCTTAGACTAGATTGGTTATGCCAATAACGAACCCGGACTAAGCTTGAGGCTTGCAAGCTTTACTGAAAAACACAAGCCAAGGTCAATCAAAATCATTAGCACAAAAATTAACAAACCATAAATCCTATCTGAACATAAACACGAACACTCGTATGAAGAGGTGTTTGAAAGTTTGATAAAAATTATTTTTAAAGTAAATTTACTTAAAAACACATCAAAATGATCATAATTTATATAAAAAGAAATAATTTCAAGTAAAAAGAATTGAAAATTCTTCACTTGGAACGCATTTCTAAACAGGGGATGAGATTACTTTTCTTTCTCATGTTTGGAGCCATACAGACCTTTGATGTACTAAATCCAAGAAGGTTGAGGAGTGTCCAAAAAACCTAGTTAGTCCTATTGTTATAGTTTTTGAGAAGCTTGGTTGACCTAATTTACATGATCTTTAAAAAGACTCAATTGGTTCAACTAATCCATTATATCTAGACTTTTGTCTAGGCTCTAGGAGCTCCTTGAGGACATATGCTTGGATCCAATGTCTGCATGTCAAATAGAAATAGGTGAAACCATCTTTTCCTCATATGGATGACGTGTTATAAGTTTTAGAAAATATGCATGTTGGTCCTTAAATTTTAAAAAACATATAAATTATACAATTTTAGTACCTCAATATTTTTTCTATTCAATTTTAGTATAAAAAGTTTATTATTATTTATCTTATAATCCCTAGTTGAGAGGAAAAAAAAAAGGAAAAGTATCATTAACACTTATACAGGCCAATAAAAAATCTTTTTCCCTCACATGGGTGGTGTGTTATAAGTTTTATAAAATATGCACTTTGGTCCTCAAACTTTACAAATCACATAAATTATACAATTTTAGTACCCCCAATATTTTTCCAATTAAATTTTGGTATAAAAAGTTTTTTTTTTATCTTATAGTTCTTAGTTGAGAAAAAAGAGAGGAGATCATTAGGTTCTAGTGGTAGAGAAAGAAAAGTATTGTTGACACCGATGTAAGCCAACAAAACATATGATATTTGTATCAAATGATCATATTTGATAAGGGGAATTCAAATTAGGTGTTTTTTATCCTTAAAGTATGTGAAAAAAATAGATTTGAGTGTGGGTTGATTTCAATTTTTAAAGTGGTGTTTTGGTTTTTTTGAGGTTTAAGTAGGTTTGTTGTGGTTTCTACAATGTTTTGTAAATGTTTTGAGGTGAAAAAAGAAGAAGTTGAAAACAAGTTTTTAGGGGGGAAAAACTTGAGCCTGATTTTTTAGCTATCATCGTGATTGGAATTTAGACATTAGATGACATATCATCAACCTTAGTAGGGAATTCAAAAAAATTTAAAAAAAATAGGTTGAAAACGTGTTGTTCATGCATAGTTATAAAGGAAAAAAAAAGGGCTTCATCGTGTGGACCCTCACAAAATGGGTCAAACATGTTAGCCTAACTTATTAGGCCCAGCAAAGCTTAACATTTAATTTATTTTTTTAATTAATGGTTTTTTATCTAAATTTTTTATTTTATATTTAAATAAGTACTCATTCATTCTTTGATTTTATTTAATTAATCTATTTTAAATTATAATTATTATTTTAGTTATGCATTTAAATTTGAAGAGTTTTTATTTATTTATCTTCTTCTTCTTTTTTATCTTTTGTATGGTGTTATTTTCCCCTTTTATTCTATTTGATTAATTTAATTTGTGTCATTATTTTTATTATCATTTGCATGAATAAATAATTATTTTAATAAATAAATTTAGCAAACACAACTAGGTAAATGTCTTGTCTTTCAATATTAAATATCTTGATTTACATATTTATCTTAATTTTTCAAGTTTTATTTTCAAGTATTTTTTATTCATCTATTTGCATATATAGTTCTTGATTTATGTGATTACCTGTATATATAAAAAAATTTACTTCAATTTAAATCTTTTAAATTATAAATATAAATTAAAAAAATTATATATAATTTTATATATAAAATAAACACGAGTCACCTAACTAATTTGATGATGGGTGAAAATCAATGGTATCATTGTTTCATACATATAATGATGTCACTAGTATGTTTTTTTAGTGTTATTTTGTAAAGTGACACAATCAAAAAATTAATATCTTCTCCCAAATATAGAAGTGTCGAAGTAATAAATAATCCGGCAAGACCGAGATCAAACCACATGGAGGTTAACTATAATAATAATAATAAGTTTAAAAAATTAATTAAGATTAATATGAAGATTAAATAATGACAAAAACAAATGTTGAGGTTAGAGAATCCATTAATAATATTTCAAATAAGTATAATATAAACTTTTTTTATTATTTAACTAGAAATCATATACAAAGAAAGTTCAAATCATATAATTTATCATTAATTGCTTATATAAATTATTAATATATTCATATTAGTTATCTTATTTAAGTAACACCAATACTTTTAAATATTATCAGGAATTCATGATGCTAACTTATTTTAACAACAAATCAAGTTCCTTTCATAGCACAGATATCAGTTATGCTATACAGTTGGCCATGAAGGATCAAGCATTATTGTATCAAGTGTTATATAACACAAATCTAGATTAACTAATTAACAAGTAAGATATTAAGAATTAATAAGATAAAAATAATAAGACATGTTAATAACAAGCTTTCTTGGATATAAGTATTGAAGTCCATATTGAGTTTATATTACACATATCCTAACACTATTAGTGAAACCATTTCACCTTAACATATTTAACTTAGTTAAACATTACGAAGAAGAAAAATATAAATAAATAAAATAAGAACATAATTATATAAGTATAATAAATAAAATGAAAGATATAAATAAGATATTAATGAAACTATAACATGAAATAAAACTAGAACATTAAAACTACAAAGAAAGAAAGCAAGGAAGGAAATAATCTTGATCTGAAAACCAAGATGCCTAAATACATGGCAAATGCCTCCTTTTATAGGCCAAAATTCAGAACTATTAATTTGATGACTGATTGTTGAGAGGGTAGCCATATCTTGACTTGGTAATAATTTTTATCTTTTTGTCTAAACAAAACATCATTACTAATATCAAAATTTGAACAGATAGTCTTTCATGAAAGTTCTGAAAATTATCTTAGCTTTCCAACAAAATAAGAATCGGCACATTTAAACTTTTAAAATTCAAGATATAGGTTAAACATTGAACAGTGTCTAGGTTGTAGGATAGATTTCGACTTCTTTGTTGTTACTACCATTTAAACTCGAAAATGACACTTTTAAATCTTGGACTCTCATGAAAGTTTTAGACTTATGTCTTAACTTTTTATACATATAAACCAGACTTCAATCTAAGTTTTACAACTCTAATTATGATTCAATAATCAAATGATGTTCTAGTTTAGACAGAGCCAACATCTCCTTTTTATATTTGGCTCTCTTTTTATCTTTTTAATTTCAGTAATTAAACTCATCAATAAATCCTTTGATTTACATGATAGACATATATTTAAGATGAATATTTATCATAAATTAAAGGTATCTTATATTATTAGACATGTTATCATAAAACATGCTCTAGTTAAGGAGTTATTGATACTTCAAGTGTAAAATGATGATATAAAACCTTGATAAAAATATATTTTTAATTATTAATCACACCTCCTAACTAGTTTATTACTAGTTCCTAGTAATCAAAACATTAAAATAGAAAAATAATTTATAAGTTCCATAAAGTAAAGCATTTATTACTCAACTTTCATTAATCTATCCAAATAAATACTCTTATTAAATTTATATGTCTGCTTCATACTTCTTAAACAAGATATTAATAAACCTTTTTCTTATGTTTCATATATCAACATATAGTTAAAAGGCTTTACTTGGAAGAAAACAAATTTTTGTTCTAATGTTTAAGGTTAACTTTATTGGGTTGAAATTATTATCTTTTTCTTTTCTTTTATATAATATATATACATATAACTTAAAACATAATGCATCTTTAACTCGTATAACGAGTTTTAAGCTAATAACTCTCAGACCAATTGGTCTTAGAACATTAGTTGTTGAGACACCCTTTCAAATTTAATAATTCATGTTGCAGTTACTAATATATAGATAATACAATATTTGATTCTTTTAAAATGTTCTCCTTAACCCATGTAATAAATACTGAGCGAATAGCTCCCAAGTCAGTTGACTTTAGGGTATTAGGTATTAAAACAATCCTTCGGGCTTAATTGTTTAGGTTATAAATGCTACAAAACCAAACTTATATATGTTTTTATTATCATTAATATTATAAAAAAAAACTTCTTAATTATATGTTATCCATTTCACTTAGTTATTACCTTTAATAAAAAGACATAAATAATATCATAATCCAATGTGCAACCCATAATTATATGATAAATTATGTGTGTAAAAATAAAGGTTTAAGAATACTTATTAAATGAGTATATAAGCATAATCAAGTGATAATAATACGAGAGTTTGTAAACTTAAATATTTTAAAAAGTATTCTTATAAACCTTGTTAAGAATGTCTACCAATAAGCACCTCAAGAGTCATAAAAGTTAATATATTTTTTTTGAATTATATGTTATCCATTTCTCTTAGTTGTTACCTTTAATAATAGAACATAAATAATGTCATAATTCAATATGCAACCCATAATTACATGTAAAATTATGTGTGTGAAAATAAAAGTTTAAAAATATTTATTAAATGAGTATATAAGCATAATAAAGTGATAACAATGTGAGGGTTTGTAAACTTAAATATTTCAAAAGGTATTATAATAAACCTTGTTAAGAATGTTTACTAAAAAGCATCTCAAGAGTCACTAAAGTCATTAAAATTCCTCTTTTACTTAGTCATCCTAGTAACAACAATTTTACAAATGATTTTAATAGTAGAAAACATAATAAGTTAATTATTTTTTTTAATATCAACTAATACTTTCCTTCAACCAAAAGGAAACATTGTCTTTAATGTCCAAAGATAGAAAGATAGAGTATAGAAGACATCACCCGAAACAACGAATATTGACAAACCTAAAATATACTTAAAAAAAAAAGAAATAATAAAACACAATACTAAAACCAAAAGATATAAAATTTCCACAAACGAAGAGGTAAATCCATTCTAAGCTTTTTACGGTTGTCTATGGTTGACTAGTTTATATGACTCATGAAGGGATTAATTATAGAGATAAAAGATTGTAGTTGGTCAATCAATTATTCAGTAGTAGCGGTAGAGATTATGATTTGTCATGCCAAAGATGTTAAAAATGTTTGTTCCTCAACATGATCAATAAAAGACAACAAAGTACCATAAAATTTGTTAATATTTAACAAACTTAGAGATTTATAGTGAATGTTTAGTTGGGCCTAAAAGGAAATATAAAATATCTCTCTTAATGTGCTCAAACCACCTTGTAAAGCAATAAAGGTGTCGACATGACCAAACATTGCATTCATTCGTTTAGACATTAGAGAGACTTATAGCTCCTCTCTAATTATTTTTCCAATGATATCCACTTTAGCTAAAGCTTTTAGAATGATACCCAAAACTTGACTATCTTTTAAAAATATAACTAATGACACATTTTTCATTAACCCAAGGTTGTCTTTCCTTTACACTAAATGAATCCTTCTCTCAACTAGTACTTGACTAAAATTATTTGCTGATTCTAAAAACTCTTTTTTTTCCTAAGACTGGATCCACCAAAACTAAAAATATTTTTTATTTTAGAATTTGAGGACCCTGTCATCTTTATACACTTTAATATCTGTTGAATGTATAGGTTAATTAGAAATGAAAGGAAGGAAAAGAAGATTTTATAGACGATAAATTAAAAATTCAATCATACCACCTATATGTAGGCTTGTTGAAGTCTATCTCTTTATTTCAACATTATTGTCAAGCTCTTCTCTGATTTTAATTTCAACATATAGGTTCTTTAGAATGAGCCATAGAACCAAGAGAGAGTGGCATTAGAAGTGTCATATGCTTTACCAAGATGAGTGGTGTCGTACTTCCTCACAATTTTATAAGTGCTGCCAAGACTATATTGAATATGTTCTTTATAAAAGTAGGGCTATAAATCATGATTTACATGATGTATATCTTCAATAGGATACGTTTCAAGAGTCAATAGAAGATTATTTAAAGACTTTCTATGTTTTGAAATAAATCCTAGCTTTTGACAATTTCATAGGTTTTTATATAATGCATTGTGTCTTTGAACATGATAGGCCAATAAAATCTATATTATAAGATTTTTGCAATGATATTTTTTGATAAGAAATGACCTCCACATGCCTCGAACTGATAAAATTTAATGACACTACTTACCATTGTCAAGAATGCGTCTTTGATATATTTGATTAGGACAATATTTGAATAAGTAAAGGTCATCCTAATAAAAGTTCTTCACGTTGCTCAAACTTTTTTTTTTATCTTGGGTATCCAAATGAGTTGACAAAAATTCTGAAATAAGAAAATGATCAATATTAGCAAACCAATGTATCAAAGCAATAGAAAGTGAAGATTGACATGGAAAGTATTCCTCAATTAGTGTAATGTCAAATGTCAAATCTATTATCAATTTTGACAAATAATCCTCGTCAATATTTTTGGTGCCTTTTTCATCCTTAATTTCTTCTTGTTTGAAAGTTTCAAAGATTTTAGAATCATGATTGACATCCATTTATTTGTTTATGGCATGAGGAAATAGAAGTATTCGTGGTGAATCAATTTTTTCTTTGTAATGTTTAGGTTTAACCTCTTCATTATCATCAGAGATTAACTCATCATCTTTCTCACAAGGTTCAAAAATAGGTTTTTCAATAACCTTACCACTATAGAGAGTAATGACTTATTGAACTTGATTTATATTTTGACTTTCAAAATTGCTTGCACTTGAATTGTATTACTCTTTGAGATTTTACTGTGGTTGATATAAGAACTTACATTTCTCTTAAAAACTGAGAGCTAATGTGAATTTTAGAAGAGTATCTTTAAAATCTATCATAGTTTGAGTGAGTTAAATGTTGATTGTCTCTTGTTTTTCAATGAATGCATGTAATGTTTCCTCAAGGCTTCTTCTAGAAGAGGGAACATAAGGAGGTGTATATCCATGAGAATTTTAAAAATTATAGTTTGCTTGAAATGATGGCTGTAAAGTTTATGTATTATTGTTACTACTCTTCAAACTGAAATTTAGATAATCTCTCCAACCAGAGTTATACATTTGTGAGTATGGATAATGATTTGGTTATTGGAAACTATTTAAAGTATTGACTTATTCATAGAAACATTCCTTGAAAGAAGGTAAATTTAGACAATCATTGGTTGGATGTTCATTAGTTTCATAAATTTCACACATAATTTCTTAAACATGTTTTAATGGACTACTCCTTTTTAATTCTAGTACCTTGATTTTTCTAGTTAAAGATGCAAATTTGGCTTAAAAGTCATAATCTTCCTTAAGATTGTATATACTTTCACTAAATATATGAGGTTGAGTTTTAGCCGGTGCCTCATAAATACATGTAGTGTTCTAGTTTTAAGCATTTTCAGTTAACAAGTCTAGGTACTTCATTGCTTTATTAGGGTCTTTATCTTCAAAAGTTTTATTGCACATCAATTCCACCATTTACCTATATTTAGGTGTTAACCCTTCATAAAAGTATGAAATCAATCTTCATGTTTCAAAATCATGATGAGCGCAAGTATTAAGCAAGTCTGGATACCTATCCTAATATTGGTAAAATATTTCTCTTAGCTTTTGAGTAAATTTGGTGATTTATCTTTTGAAAGAGTTTGTTTTATGAGAAGAAAAAAACTTATTTAAAAATTATTGTTGCATTTCATCCTAAACACGAATGGATCCTAATCTCAAATTTTATTGTCATATTTTAGATTTATTTTTTAAAGAAAAAGAAAAAAGATTAATCTGATAGTATTTATGCTATAATTTGAGTTATTATAAGTGTTACAAACTTCTTCAAATTCTCTTAAATATAAGTATGGATTTTTTAGATATAAGCTATGAAAAGAAAGTAAAAGTTGAATAATGTCTGACTTAAAATTAAAGTGAGATGCATCAGGAGGGAAAACTATACATGATGGTGAACTTATTCTTAATGGATTCATGTAGTCTTTAAGTGTTTTAACTTAATTACTCTCATTATGAAGCGAATGATTATCCTCTTCAGCCATGTTTTTTGAAAATAATAAGGATTTCCTAAAAAGTCTACCATTTGATGTGCGTGTCCAAACTTTCATTCAAGTGCAGAAAGGAAAACAAAAAAAGAAACAAGGGAAGAAACAAAATTTGGATAAATAAATAAAAGTGAAAAGAAAAGAAAGAAAATATATAATTTATACAGTAACTTAACTCCTCCACAACGACACTAAAAACTTGACACGATCAAAAGATTAATGTTTTTTTTCAAATATAAGAGTGTCGAAGTAATAAATAACCCGGCAAAACTGGGATCGAACCATAGAGAGGTTAATTATATAAATTAATAATAATAATAATAATAATAAGTTAAAAAGAATTTTGAGATGTGAGATTAATATGAGAATTAAATAATAATAAAAACAAATATTAAGGTTGAAGAATTCACTGATAATTTTTTAAATAAATATAATATAAATTATTTTTATTATTCAAATAAAAATTATATCTAAAGAATATTTAATTTATTTTTAATAACTTATTATAATTTTATTTGTTTTACTATTTTATCTGGACATGGAAATTTTGAAACATGGGTGGATGACCCTTCGCATTGAACCGGGGGCTTAATTTTGGTCACCGGCGGTGGAGGCCTTTTATAAGCGACGCTCTTGAGCCAGCAGTGAAGTATCATTATTCTGGTGTTAATTTACATGGAGCACAGGTGGACTGACCATGACATCACGGGGCCGCCAGACGGATTGTTTCTTCGATTTGAACAAATTCCCAGTTCTTCGACGCTAACTGAGTGATGGTGAGGGCGGAAAAGACAAAAGCTCTGGCCTTGAAAATGCGGCCTGTGATTCAGAAATTGTCGCTTTCCGATGTCAACATTGCAACTTCAACGATAACGTCGCGTAACAGAATTTGGTTTAGCTCGGCGTTGTGTTGTGTCAAACCATGTGATGCCGTGATTGTTCTGCATGCTTGCGGGCCTGAAGATCACTAAAAAAACATATTTGAGTTTATAAATATGCCGTGATTGTTGCTCTTTTTTTTTTAGTCATTCATCATATTAAATTAACAAAAAAAAAAAACAAAGGGCTCCGTGCTTGGTCTGGAACTAGTAAGCACGTGCACATGTTTTTTCTAGAAGGGTCGATGTTTAGCGTGGCTTATTAGATTTAGAAATGTCTTGCCTTATTTTTTTATTTTTTAAATTTTAATTTTTAATACATTTTTATATTTTTTAAAAACATAATTTTTTTTATTTATGTTTTAGTTAATACCCCTTTCTCCATGATTTTTTTGTGGATTTTCTAGCTTTTTAAAATAGTAATTATTCTTTAATTATAACGTGTGTGTTTAGTTTTTAGGAGATTAGTATAATTTATTTGGAATTTCTCTTATCTATTTTATATAGATTAAATATTTATTTCTCATAGATTTTTTAATATGTGCAGCCTTATAAGTATTTTTTGTTGTTTTATTTTATTCAATAAATTATATATATATATATATTGATTTCTATTAAAAATTAATTTTAATAAATAAATTTATTAAATACAACCGGATATATTTTTTTATTTTTGAATAAATATTTTTTTCATGTTATTGTGATTTTTTTAATATTTATATTATTTTATTTATTATCATTGCTTTTTTAATATAATTCAAATAAAATTAATTAATTAATTTGATTAAAATTATAACCCGAATTATTAATTTTATTTTATTTTATAAAACAAAACACTTTCCATGCCTATATATTTCACCAATCAAGTTTGAGTATAATCGTGGTCATAGAAAAACTTACAAATGATTCAACCCTATATGTTTTTATGTTTCAAAACCACTTTTAATAAAATTTAAAAAGTTTTTTTTTGCTTTAAATTTTTTTATGTTTTCAAATTATTTTAATATGTTAATGTTAAAAATAATTTTTTTAAAAATAAAAAAATTAGTTTGATAGATTTCTAAATAAAAAGTATTTTAAAAGGCAAATACACTCTCAAACAAACTCATGCCATCTACTTTTCAAATCTTGAACTTAGCCAATAATTTTTTTGTTATCCTCGAACAATACGAGGACTTGCCTTTTGAGATCTAACTAGGGGTGAAAAAAATCAAAAAACTAAGAAAATAAAAAAAATAATTGAAAAAATCAAATCATGAAAAAAAATTGATTAAATCAATTAAAATATTTAGAAAAATATTTAATTTGGTTTAGTTTTTGATTTTGCATTACTTGAACTTGGTAAATCGAACCAAACTAGTTTGGTTCAAAAATATAAAAAAGGGTAAAAAGCTTTTTAGTTTATACTTTTTACAATAAGGCATTAAAACTTGATAATTAACCCTATAACCTCGTCCTTGTTTTCATAGTCATGCTCTTCCTTAGACCATGTTTGTTTTTCAGAAAGTAATTTTTAGAAAATTACTTTCCAAACTTTTCTATATTTGTTTTCTATTAGAAAAGTTGGTCAATAAAAAACACTTTTTAATCAACCAAAAGCACTTTCTGGTCAATGAAAAATATTTTTCAATTAAAGAAAAATTTAGGTTGGTTTTCAGAAAAATATTTTTCAATTAAAGAAAAATTTAGGTTTATTTTTCAGAAAATAATTTTCAGGAAATCATTTTCCAAACTTTCTTGTGTTTATTTGCTGTTAGGAAAGTTGGTCAACGGAAAACAGTTTCTAGTTACAGGAAAATTTGGCTTGGTTTTTGGGAAAGTATTTTCATAAAACATTTGGACGGAAAACACTTTTCAGAAGTTGTAAAAAATTTAGAAATGTTATTATTTGTTGATTATATCAAATTTAATCCTCAAACTTTTGATTGCTATATATATTTTATTTTGAATATTTATTTTTTAAAATTTAATTTTTCTATTAACTTTGATCCTCATTTTTTTAGTTGTTATTTGTTTTTCTTCTATTATTTTTTATTAAAAAACTTTATTTATCAAATTTGGTCCTCATTCTTCTATCGTTACTTGTTTTATTTAAAACACTTTTTATGAAATGTTTATTATTATTATTTTAATTTCTTCATCTTTTTTTTAGATTTGATATTTATTATTTTGATTATTATTTATTTTATTTGAGATAATTTATGAAATTATATTTTTTTCAATTTCATTCTTATTCAACATTTTAATTTGTAAGATTTGTTTCTCATTATTTTAATAAACTTGAGAAAAATAAAACATTAATAAATTATTTTCTAGTTTATTTTCCATAACATAACCAAACACAGGAAAGTGTTTTCCAGTTTATTTTTCATAACACTACCAAATATTAAAAAATAATTCACTTTCTCTGAAATTCATGTTCCAAAAAAACAACTTTTCTGCAAACAAACAGAGCCTAAATTTTTCAAGAAAACACTTTCATGAAAATCAAACCAAATTTTTTTTTACTGGAAAGTGTTTTTCGTTGACCAACTTTCCTAACAGCAAGCAAACATAAGAAAGTTTGGAAAGTGATTTCCCGGAAATCACTTTTCAAAAAACAAACACAAAAAAGTTTGAAAAATGATTTTCTGAGAACCACTTCTAAAAACAAACATAGCCAGAAAGGAAAACATTTAAAAAAAAATCAAGCCAATTTTTTTCACTGAAAAATGTTTTTTGTTGACCGAAAAGTATTTTTCGTTGACCAACTTTTCTAATAGCAAACAAATATGAAAAAGTTTGGGAAGTGATTTCCTGGAATTGACTTTTAGAGAAACAAACATGGCCCTGGGCAGAAAACACTTTTCAAAAATTATGAAAAATTTAGAAATTTTATTATTTGCTAATTATATCAAATTTGATTCTCAACCTTTTGATTGCTATATATATATATTGTTTTTAATATTTATTTTTCAATTTTATTTCTTAAAATTTAATTTTTATATTAAGTTTGGTCCTTATTTTTATAGTTGTTATTTGCTTTTCTTCTATTATTTTTTTATTAAAATTTTTTATCTATCAAATTTGGTACTTATTCTTTTGATTATTACTTATTTTATTTGAAATATTTTATGAAATGTTAATTATTATTATTTTAATTTCTTCATCTTTTTTTTATTTGTTCTTTATTATTTTGGTCTCTATTTATTTTATTTGAGATAATTTATGAAATTATATTATTTTTTAAAATTTTATTCTTATCTAAATTTTTAATTTTTAAGATTTTTTCCTCATTATTTTAATAAAATTAAGGAAAATAAAACATTAATAAATTATTTTCCCGTTTATTTTTTATAACATAATGAAACACTGGAAAGTATTTTTCAGTTCATTTTTCATATCACTACCAAATATCAAAAAATAATTCACTTTTCAAGAATTTACTTTCCTCGTAATTTACGTTAAAAAAACAATTTTTCTATAAACAAACAAAGCCTTAGACCTCACTCTTCGTTTGCATAGTCACCCCCTCCCTCAGGATTGACTGACGCTTAGGCCTCAGTCATCGGTCCTCATTCAAATAACCACTCTTTTTTTTTAGGCCTCAATCCTCGTTCAAACAGCTATCTCCACCCTCAACCCTTAGTTATTTGACCTAACTCGTCACCTACAACATGACAAGAGTTGATTTTTTGATGAGGTTTTAAAAGTATGATAAAAAAATAATCGTCAAATATAATATGAAAATTTAATGGAATTAGACAATGAGAGATGAAATTGCCATAAAAAAATTGATAAAGAAGAGAACTCAAAATAAAAGGAAATGTAATAACAAGAATGAGGATCAAAATTAACAAAAAAAAATTAGGGATTAAATAGAAAAATAAAATCCAAACAACAAAAGATTAAAAGCAAAATAAAAAATAAAGATAAAATTTAATGAAAAAATATAAAACATCAAATGTCAAAAAATAAAATTAAAAATAAATAAAACAAATTTGATTCAATTAAAAAATTGAGGACCACTTTGTAAGGCTAACACATTTTCAAGGTGGAGGGGAGTAAAAAAAAAGGAAGAGGGGGAATTGTTGTCAGAGCTCCTCCAGACCATAAATGCCAATACATACCATCTTATTGTGTAGAGGATGACATGTTGTTTTAAATGTCGCGTTATCTCAAATGCTATTTTGAAAGGCTACTGATAGCTGCTAAGAAACTTCACACACGTTGCTTAGAAGTTAATAGTGTCTTGTACTTGCAAAATACATGTTAATCAATTTTTTTTAATGGTAAAAAGACTACAATGCCATTGACCACGTAGGATAATTGAAAAAAAAAACCTGAGATTATAAAAACAAAAGTATTTCTTGATCTTATGCGGAAAAAAAAAAAAGAAGAAGAAAAGAAGTTGATTCTATGAGTCACGTGGTAATTATTCTGTCTAAAAAATATAAAAATTCAAAAACACTTTTTAACATGAAAATATAATTCCACCCTGGGTGCATGTTTATCTTCTTATAATTGAAGAGCTCGTGAGTTGTTTTACCATGAATTATATATACTACTCGCAGTTCATGGGAGAACACCGAAGAGTCTCAGAAAGCCACTGCTGGTAAATATCTAAAGGGTGGAAGGCACATAATCAGGAGGTGGTCAAATTTTTAAACATTAAAAATAAAATAAAAACTTTGAAAAACAATATCATCGCTATTCCAATTGCTTTCATCTTTAATTATAGCATACCTGCAAAGGTATAATAAATATTGGTATTCACGATGAAAAAGAGAAAATGATAAAAAATAAATAAATAAAATTAAACATTTTGAAAAGTCACACCCTCTTATTAATTAAAGAGCCATCATGTCCGCAAATCAGAATCGCCAATTACCAACCAAACTAAATTCCACTGTCCCCATCCTCTCCCCCCCGGCCCTTGTCTAACTCTCCAATGGCTCCACCGGAAAGTGACTCCGTCGAGCCTGTAACTCCGGCAGGCAGACTATTCCTCCTACCAGAATTGAATACCATAATCCACTGTGCAATTGGTGTAAAAGACAAGATAGACGTAGACTCCACAAGATCAGCAATCAAGAATTCTCTCATGCTCAAGCACCCAAGATTTTGCAGCATCCTAGTACATGACAAGAATGGACGGGAGCACTGGAAAAAAACAGATATCGACATCGATCAGCACTTCATTATTGTAAACAAAGAGACATGTACTGATGGTGTTGATAAAGTAGTGAATGAATATATAGCTGATTTATCAGTTAGTACTCCACTTGACATGAACAAGCCTTTGTGGGAAGTCCACGTCATGTTGGAGCAAAAGTGTGCTATCATGAGGATTCATCATGCGTTGGGAGATGGGATCTCTTTGATGTCAATGTTTTTGGCGAGCTGCAGGACAGCGAGCGACCCTGAGGCGATCCCTACCTTGGTCACTAGGAGGCGGCCAGATTATGGGAAGGAGGGGAAACAGCAGGATTGGAGAGGGGTTATTTTGAGCGTTCTAAAGATGGTTTGGTTTAGCATGGCTTTTAGTTTGGAGTTTGTGTTGAGATTTTTGTGGGTTAGTGACAAGAAGACCGTGATTTCTGGTGGTGATGGGGTGGAGTTGTGGCCGAGGAAATTGGCTACTGCCAAGTTTTTGATTGAAGATATGAAGACTGTGAAAGGAGCTGTTGCTAATGCGGTAAGTACATGTGCTCTTTTACCTTTTTCTGGGAAACAAATTACAGATTTTGTTATTATATATATTGATGGAGTGATTTGCTTGTGAATTTGTGATTAGCCATTGAAAGGTGTCTTTGCTTTTAGCTTCACAACCTGGTCTATCTGTCTTCCAACAACATATCTATGCCTTTTTAGATCCATATTGTTGTTGGATTAGAAGTTTTGTTTTTTTAATTAATTAATTAATGATAATCTTGATCAATAACAATTCATAATTTCATAGAAAAGGTTTATTTTTTTAGATTAATGCGGCTATAGTTATCCATGCCATCATAAAGTTATTAATTATATAATTTTTTAGTGGTTATAAGTTTTGTGAAACTTAAACTAGTAATTTTTAAAAAATAAATTTAAAATTTAGCTAATTAAGTTATACAAGGTTGGTTGATGAAATGGTTTAATTAATATATATAGAAAGGAGTGTTTAAAAATATGTCTAGATTATTTGTAACCAGGATTATTAGAAGCCCTGATAATTATCTTCTTGCAATTAGCATCTCGCATAACTGTTAGCCACTTCATAATATATCATATTTACCACGTGGCAGGGGTTAGAATCTTTCAAATAAACAAACTGCTCAGTTGAATATGTGTCAACACTAAATGTTAATAGTATCTCTATTTTACAGTATATGATTATGATATAATTATCACACGATGAAGATAGACCAGGGGTTCTTCGCGTAACCAATGATTAAAGAGCATGCTAGGGTGATTAAGAGAGTTAATTTAACAATAAACCAGAGCCTCGAATTGTATCAACCTGCCCTTTTCTTCTGTCATGTTTTTGTTTCAGCCAATACTACGATCATGACATCTAAACAACTTTATGAACGCTAAAAGGTCGGAAGTCATGTTTTGTGCTATAAGACCCACAATGTGATTAGTGTCATATCAATGGGGAGGGAAAAACTAATTGAACCAAAAAAAAGAAGAGAAAAATTAGTGAGAAAACTTGTTCATATCGGGGATTTTCATGATATGTGGCCACTGATGAAACAACAAGTTAATAGTCAAATCTAGCAGGTGGAATAAAGTTATGTGAATCTTTTTTTTCTTGCCATATCATTTGGACTTAATTAAGGAAAAACAAACATGGAAGTCAGGCAAACAGGTGTCTCCACCAACAACATTACTGTCAGGCAACGAATGATTGAGATCCTTGGACATTTCGACTGGCAGACATGGGAACAATAGCATACACGCAGTTCATTTCTGATATAATGACTTTGATTCTGTCAAATTAACGCAGACCATTAATGACGTCCTCTTCGGGGTGATATCATACGGACTATCAAGATATTTGGATCACAGATCTCCGAAAGGTAAAGCGAGATTTTGTTTTGGTGCTTGGATTTCGGATTTTGAACAAACATTTCCGTACTATTTATATTGAATTCAATGCATTTGTAGCTCTGAAAGAGGGCCAGCAAATAACAGGAATGGCCATGGTTAATTTAAGAGAACAGCTATCCATGCAGGTGAATTATCCTCTTCTTTCACTCCCTCTACGTTCTTTCAAGATTCCAAAATAGTAAATTTGGGACCAATGTCTTATCAACACAGCTGTCATATTCTAGGTAAACCCAGGTAAAGCTACTAGCTCAAACCATATTGGAAAACATTTGCGAACTTCAGATGACTAGTTTAGTAATATAAAGTAAATGAATAACTTTTTAATCCAAGGATGGATAATTTATTTGTTTCAATCTTAAGAAATCTATAGCCTGTCGAGATAGATCTATCTAGACATTTTACATACGGTTAACAACATGTTTTCGCTTATACTTTGCAAGCCATTCAAATGGTCTCCTGACTGACCTGTTCAGGATCTATCCGAGATGTTGAAGAACAATTCAGGATCGCAATCACGATGGGGCAACAGGTTTGGCTTCATTCTCCTACCTGTTTTTTATCATAAAAGTGATGTCGACCCTCTTCAGCACGTGGGACGAGCCAAGACGATGATTGACAGGAAGAAAAAAACATCAGAGGCTTACTTCACGTATCATATCGGACATCTAGCAATGTCTTTTCTAGGACCGAAGGTAAACAAGACATTGAGATTTTCTTACCTCATAGTTTTGGTGTATGCTTATACATAACTCGATTCTGTTTGCATTTCAGGCCGCACATGTCCTTAATTACAGGGTTCTTTGTAATACTACGTTCACGTTCTCAAACGTGGTTGGACCCCAAGAGTTGCTTACTATGTCAGGCAATCCTGTAACGTTCATAAGGGTGAATACATCTAGCATACCCCATGTACAACCTCTGAACTTTAATGATTCTCCATTTTTAAACTTTAATGCCATTGTTTGTTGGTTGGTAATGCATAGATTAATTTGTTTCTAACACAAGTGTTTTTTTTTTTTGTTGGGTGATAATGCAGGCACTCACGATGCACATGGTGAGCTATGCAGGAAGAGCTGACATGCAAATCATGGTGGCCAAAGACATTATCCCGGACCCAGAATTTCTTGCCAAGTGCTTTGAAGATGCCTTGTTTGAAATGAAGGAAGCAGCTGCAGCCACTGTATAAATTACTCACGGAATATATATATTGTCATTGTCTGATTAATTAATTAGCAGATTGATTTCACCACACCGATTTAATCGTAGAATGAAATACTTGTAATATTTAGTGTGCTATTGGGAAACCACGTTTCCTTTCCATATGCTATTTTTAGAATCTATTGTTTAAATTTTTTTAAAAGCTATAATCACAATTAAAAGCCATAGCTTTTCTAAACGGATTTTTAAGCACAGATTGCTATTGAAAAAAATGCAAGTACATGAAAACTTAAGTCTAAATGAAAATACTTTATTCAACATGAAAAAAAAAAAAAAAAGGTGGAGGCACTCATCCTCCATCCCTTTCTCTCTCTTGATATCCACAAGTGTGCATGTTGCATTGTTTTTCTTTATTTCAGTTCAGGCCACATATCATTCATTGAGGATGTAGCCGCTACTCAACCTCCTCAGCATCTTCATTACTTGCTAAAAATGCTTCCAACTAGAGGTATTGATCATTGCCATAATAATCCATGGTGTTTGAAGAAACCCTAAAAATGTAAAGTGTTTTTTCTTTTTTCTTTCTTTACTGTTGGTCTATCCATTAATGACCTGCTATTTTTTGCAATTTGTTTGGTTGTAGTGAAACCATCATATCTCCAGGGGCCAAACAAGGGTCGATACCACTTGTTATCGCTCTATCGGATCTGAAAGGTTAGACGTACATTTGGTTGTACATTGTATTATGGTACGCTCATGAGTCATGGCAGTTTAATCGGTAACTGTCAGTTTCATATCATTGATGTGTTTTGCCAATAGGTTTTGTAACCACACTGCTGCGGTGGCCAACAGCCCCACCAGGGTAAGATTCGTATAGTTTTCTTGTTGAATTGTTGTTGATTTTCTACTGTGTTTCGATGTTGTTAATGGCATTTGGAAAAGTTGTTTATTGTTTTACCTATCTTCACAAAATTGGTGCTTATCTCATGGAATGGAGATGCCGGTTGTGGATGTTCGCAATGTGTGGCTTTTAGCCATGAATGCAACACATTAAACTGTAAGCATGCATCGATTTGAATAGTTAGATGGAGAATATTGTTGTATGCATAATAATGTTTATTATTCATTATATTAAATTCAATGCCGCCTCAAAAGTTCAACTTTTGTGTCTGCGTTGGGCATTGTCTAAGAAAATGTTTTGATTCACTGGACAAGGGCAGCTTATATTCTACAGCACTTGCAATATGCACAGAATTCTGGTTGAGGAAGATGCCAACAATTTCAGAGAAAGTAATGGTGAACTCTTTCATGCTGCCTCAGAAGTTGGAGAGAAACTTTACAGAAGGGGTGATTTTGCCGAATCTCGGATTGCAAACTTTGATGGCTATCTTCTTAAGGCTGTTCCCAGATACTTGACGCGCCATTTTGAGCAAGGGGATCATGTAAGTTATTTATGGTTTTGGCCGTCAATATTTACAATGTTTAGAGCTTCTGTGCTTAACAAATTCTCTCATACTGTGGGTGGAAGGTTTTGGCAATGGTGACAGGGGAATTCTATATAAAGAAGGGTCTGTTTCCAGGATTTGGAAGGCCCTTTGTATTCTATACAGAGATTTTGCAGAGGTTTGTACAAGTCTTTCCAGAATGCTTCCACATATTTCCAGTCTTGCGTCGTTATTTCTCAATCAATCCTTTTGATTACTTTCTTTATAGGGTTGGACGTACATCGGAAGATGCTGCAAGGGTTGCTTTAAAATCACCATGGACTTTAGGTTGTGCATAACAGGTATTGACCCTTCTTTAATTTGAACTCGTTGTCTTTTAGATCTAACATTTCCTTCTTCTTATTTTCCCCTTTTCTTGATTTTGGTTATTCCTGATCAGGAAGCGGGCAGTGCACACTGGGAGGGTGAACAAATTGAATACATTAAGGAAAAGGTGAGTGAAGAGGGTAGGCAAGAGAATTTGAAGAAGGGAAAGGCAGCTGCACAGGTACCACTTTAGCCGATAATCAAAGACCAAATTTTGATTAGAAACTCTCATCGAATACATGTGGGCTGGTTTTGATGCTCATATTGATTTGGCCTGCAGAATGCATTGGATGAGGCTGCTTTCTTGTTGGATTTAGCTTCTATTTAAGGAACCTGGCATGATTTTATGGAGCTCATCGCTGAATGTTAAAGAGAGGCTGGATTTGAAGATGATGCGAGATTCATTTTATTCAGAGATTAACAACCGATGAGGAAAGAATCGTTTGGTTCGTGGTCATAAAATTTGATTTCAAAACTATTCTCTGATTTCTATATGGCTGTTCTGTTATTGGAGGGGCAGTGTGGAAGTGGTCTGTATCGCATGGTTTTTGAGGAAAGTGCAGAGTTTTTGTAAGCTATGTAGTACAAGAAGATGTAAAACTTGATGCATATGTTTTTCTTTTTAATCACACGTTTTGTAATAAGCAAGTTGAGCATACATTTCATTCTGTCCAGTTAGAGAACATCTTCTCTTTGGCTGTAAGAAATTTTGTGGATTGGCTGTTGCGGATAATAGAGATGATCAGACTACTAGTTTGGAGGGGGTTTAGAGTGATCACCTAGCTGGCTTTGTTTCTTGTTTTCTTCACACGAAACCATTAACCATGTCTCCATAAATTTAGTGTGTTGACGCATGTCAATTTAATATTTTTTTGTTGTTTTTATATTATTTTAAAATAATAATATAAAAAATAATTTTTAAAAATTAAAAAAATATTTTTTTAATATTTAAAAAAAAAAAACACTTTAAAAAATAACTAGAATTTAAGTATAATACTCAATTAATCGCCACCATTATTCTAAATTTTGGATAATACTACATAATGTCAAGAAAAAATGAATCAAATATATGCATGAGCAATATTAATGGCAGCATAAGCATATCTCCTTCCATTTTCTCAGTTACATGTGCCACTTTAAGCTCTCTACGTCCTCAAATCTAGATGCATGTACACATCAAGCAATACATAAAGACAATATGCGTTTCTTTTTCGAAAAGAAGACAAAAGTATGATGCCCGCATTATCACTCTTTCCAATCATCAACCAAAACCAATGAACATTAAAATATTCAAACATAAGACCGTGGCTTTCACCAGTTCAGTTTGCATTGGTGCAGTCATGGCAACAGCAGTTTCTTCCAACTCCGCTTCAACAAGTTCTATCATACCTTCACTAAGGATCGGGACTTCTTGCTTGTCCCTTTCTTCCTCCTCATTAATAGCCTCCTTAGCAAACCAAATCCTTGTTTTTTACAAGGAACAATAGCCAGAGCTTCAACTGCGGCATCACCGGCTTTGTGCTCTGGTCCAATATATGCTTCTGGAGCGCATACCAAGGCATTAGGACTAATCAATCCATTACCATTATCTGAGTGGTCAAGAGAGGATTTTTGTGCATCTTCAGTTGGAGATCTGAGAATAACTTCCTTAGATCTATCTTCAGCTAGCATTTGATCACGTAAGGAGAAGCGCTTGTTCATGTTCCTGATATTGGTGGCTGTGGTTGTGGCACCAGTAGTGGAGAAAACCTTGTCAAAGAGTGCTGCTTCTCTTGGTGAAGCCAGAGCCTTCAGTTGTTTTCCAAGATTAAATATGGTTTCTTGGCATTCTGCCAACTTCACAGAAGCTGCTTTGATCTCCCAGCCCTGCAAATTTTACCATCAGATTCAGCAGTCGTGCGAACGAAATCAATTATCTAGAACGAACTCTTTGGATTATCTTGTTTTTGTTATCAAATTAATTTCCTGGCTAAGGTGTTGGGTGTATATATCTTACAAAGGAATTTTAATTAACACAGTAAGATGTGATCGGTAACTTACATCCTGTGGATGCTTTCCCCCTTTATTTATGCCGCAGCTCATGGTTTCCTTTGCAGCACTGTTAAATGTTACAAATATATCAGAATTCTCTTTCAATCAGGAAAGTTTTTAATTTTTCCGATAATCTTCAGACGGCACAAAAAGATAAAACTCGATACCTTTCCAGCTGAAGTTGAAGCTCAAGACAAGTTGCTTCTAATTCTTCACAGCAGTTACTTCTGTCTTCCAATTCAACTTCCAAAGACGAAAATTTCTGGGAGACCTCATTCAATTTAGCTTTGGTAACTGTAAGCTGAGTATCAAGATCTTCATTGATTGACTTCTGATTTTCAATCTGATCCTCTACCATTCCTTTTGATTCCTTCAACATTTCCACTTCTGCTTGTAACCTTTCAACACTTTGTTCTGATTCCCGAAGCTTCACCATCAGGGTCTCCGTCTTATCAGTTGCAGACTGCAGCCTGGCTTCCATATTATCCAGCTCATTTTTCAGTCTCCCGTTCTCTTCTTGCAGATTACTCAGCTTAGATTGATCATGTTGTTTGCTTGTTTCTTTCACAAGGGTGTCGATACTGGAAGTTTCACTCAATGAATTTGCAATTGAAGATCCATTTGGAGACTTCCAAGTGATATAACCACCAATGTCACATTCCAAAGGATGCCTTGATAATGCTGCTGCATCATGTTCAGAAGCATTTGGATGATTTATATACCCTAAAGCAATTTTAATGTCCTCCAGGAGTTCAGTTAGACTTCGTTTTGAAATACGCTGCTGTTTAAATATTGCATACAGAACTACCTGAAGCCAGTCAAAAGACTTGTCAGTTGAATCTTGTTTTGAATGGATCTCTTGTTCCTTGTCACTATAACCAGAATGATCTTGTTCCATGGGAACTAGTTCCTTACCAGCCGAGAAAGAGTGATTCCCACCTGCACAAGGTGTTTGTGTGGAAACTATAGCTAATTTCTCCATCTCAACAAAATCATCCATTAACCTCATGTCCAGAACTTCAATGTCTTTACATTCCCACGGACTCTTGAGTTTCCTATCTCTGAAGTGTTCCAATTCTGCGATTAGAGCATTAGCCAATGATCCAGTATCCGAACCTGCAGTTGGAGAGTGGATTTCACGTGATGATGGACTATGCTTTGCCAGCTCCGAAGACCGCTGGTCTCCAGAAAGCTCTATAAGCTGAGCCTCGACCTGTGATAACCTTGAAGCTGTTCGTGAAAACATGATCCTTGAAGATTGAAGCTCGGCATTCTTCCTGCTCATCATTTCTCTGAGAGCTTTATTCTCCTCTTCCTTACCAAGCAATTGATCGATCAGGAAATCAACGTTCTTCACTGGAGTTTCTGGGAAATTTCCCGTGATGGGGTCTCTGACTACCAAATCTCTGGTGAGGTTCGGTTTTCTTGATTCCATCTGATCCCTTCCCAGCATTTCGGCTTCACTCTTCATCTTTGAGAAAGCTGCAGGACCAGGCAGCCTTTTCCGCATTAGGGTACGGAGTCTCTGACATTCTGCTTCTAGCTTTGTGACTTTCCTCGTGCTCTCCAAGTGTTGCCTGCGTGATGCATCAGCAGAACGACGATTATATTCCAGCTCCTCATTTCGAACTTCAAGTTCCTTCTGAAGCATGTGAAACTCGTACTTCAGAAAAGCATTTTCTTTTTCTGTGTTATCTAATCTAGCCATTAGAGTATTGAATTCTGCAACTGTCTGAGATGCACGTTTATGCAGTTCTTCGACCAATTTCTCTTTGAGTAAAAGGGCATTACTCAGATTTGTGTTCTCAATGGCTAAATTCGTAAGCCTTTTGCTTGTCTCCATCAACTTGACTTCCAAATTTTTCTGTGCCTTCTCAAATTCACTTGTTGCTTCCATGACGGCATCATGTATCTTTTGCTCCTGTTCTTCTCGGAAAGAGTTCAGCTGCTGCATGCATTTCTTTAATGCAGCATCTGAGTGACTTAATTTTTGATTTGCAGCTAATCCCTTCTTCGGATCTCCATCCAGTTCTTTTTTTAGGCAATCTACTTCTGCCTCTTCCTTTTCCTGGCCTGCAATAAAAAAATATTCATCCATTGGATCGACCAAAAGACTACTAGCCAAGTATATACAGAAGAAAGATAATCAAATGTCATATACAGGCAGACACAAGAAGGAAGAACCACCTGCAGTGGGTCTTGGTACTGATTTTTCATTTTCTGTCACAACATGACAATCAAGAAGCACTGAAGCTAACTTCTCGTTTAAGTTTCTTACAGCTCTGACTGGTCCTACTCCATTCCCAGTTGGAATATTTTGCGTCTATTGAAATGAAACAAAGGGAATGCATCAGTCAGATTTCATATTTTTCACCATGAAGTTTAATATCTGGACAAGAAACCAGCTCGTACTGAGATGCAAGTTCAGGAAAGAATCAGAAAAGAAAGAAAGAAACAACAATGAATGTATAAGCATGATTGCTAAAGGACTTGATTACATCACATACATTAGAGGGATCATAAAGGTGTTTTCATAGAGGGAAAGTGGAAGTTGAAATAGAAATTTAATTGGCTTTGAACGAAAGAAGCCTCTGCGATTACCTCTTCATCAATTCCTTTCACAGAAATGCCGAATTTGTTTGTTGCTACAATTGTCTTTTCGGAAGATCTTTTCCTCCAAAACCATGTCTTGTTGTCCATCATTTTACTTTCTGTGTATAGTTAAAAGTAAATTCATAAGCAAGAAACATTCTTCCCAAGATTTCAGTTAAAGATCGATGCGAAGTTTAAACATATATACTCAACATGAACACAGTGGTGGCATAGTTAGTCTAGTTAAGGATTTCAGCTCCTAGTGTCATTTCAATGATGCAATCATCTGCTTTGCAAACTTTCTACCCTTAATTATTCTCGATCATTTGATGGAACTATATAAAGATGAGCCTACTTGAACCATCTACTAATGCAAGCAAGCATCAATTACCATATCTAGCTATTGCCTATAATGCGGGCTACCATCTTAAAAAAAAAAAAAGCAAAGAAGAAGAAAACGAAGAAGAAGAAAGAAGCAAACACCATATATATATCCAGTGCTCACCTGAGCCTGGCTTAGCAACAAGAGATGTAATCAGTTATAAACGATCATCCACCATTAATGTTCCTTCCAAAGCAGCTGTGAGAGATAGAGAGAGAAAGATTTAATGTAGAGACTGTCAAGACTTAAATGCAGCAAAACCTTGACGGGTAAGGTAGAAACTGTGAAGTGACAAACAGTCGAGTGTAGTGTATAGAGCACAAGAACTTGAGCACATAGAGATCATGTGATCTTATACAAGGACAAATGTGAGCATGGTTTTCTTGCATAGGATGCTTAGCTACTGCACCACCGACAACTATACCTAAGTATGCTAATCACATGAGAGGGAGAGAAGGAGAGAATGAGCCAGTGAGGTAAAGGGAAAGGGAGAAAAGAAACGATGAAAACTGCCAAAGGTAAGGCAAGTGAGAGATGAGGCGTGACCACTTGAGGCTATCCTTTTCTGGTTTCGTAATCTTGATTTACTTCGGGATGCGAGATTATCAATGGATAGATGGTACCATGCTAACTAAGGTCTCGTGTGTAGCACGCTCTGTGAATTATGATGGAGTGCCTAGCACTGGCTTCGAAGGAGGGTGCGATACGAGGCATCATAAAAAGTGAAATGGGACCTGATAAAAATGATTCTGTCTGAGGTATTGTTCTTTTCCGTTTTAGAGTAAAACGTGGTTTGTAGCAGGAATGTGTTCGGATTTTAAGATCTCTAGACAGCCACGGAATGTCTTATGCAAGCTGTGGGTCTCGCAAATCATTGTGGAGCATATGATGACTGTCGTGATGTCAATTGCATTTGTGATTTTTATGTTTTGTTTTTATATTTTAAAAATATTTTTATTTTAAATTAATTGATTTATATTCTTAAATATTACAACCACCGCAGTACTAGCAACATAAATGCTACACAACTCATGCCCCTCAGCTTTCCATTTTTGACATGGTTTGGAATCATTAAGAGTTTCATGTCTTCACTTTAATAATTGTTTTTTTGAATTTTAACAATAGTGAAACAAAAGTCAGATATATATATATATATATATATATATATATAAAGGGATGGAGGGAAGTCTTAAACGTTCATTCTTTTCAGGAGGGAAAACTTTCACCTTAGCAATTTTCAAGATACAGCTTCAACTTTATGGAATGCCTACCATTCAAACACTATTGATAGATTAAAATGTCTTTGGAGAATATTGAAAGACGTGCGCCACCATTCTTTTGACCTCCCCCACCTTTATTATGCGCCTAATAATTAATTAAATTTTCATTTTTCTTCGACAAGGTAACATGCCTAAATCCTAATCATGATTTCAAACGGTAAAGGAGAACGCAAGGGTCCAATATGCGGAAACAAGGAGAGAGAGAACAAAAACTGTGGAGATAATCTATTGTAAAAACTTCCATTGTTTGATTTATTTTTTTTATTTGGCTCTCATATGACCACATTGGTGGCCATTTTAAGTTAATTTATTAGGAAATAGGAAGATTGCAAGACATGGAACCAAAGTGAGAAAACAGGGGAAATGGAAAGCTTTTCTTAACTTTGGATAAAATGTTTATTGTATACTTTATGCTTTCTAAATTGTAAATATTAGGCCCCTAATTTTTTAAGTTTCATAAAATAAAATAAAGAGTTAATTTTAGTACAAAATTTCATTTTGTTTTTATTTTTATTCTTTGTTTCATAATAAAAGAGAGAGAGAATCTCAAGATTCCAGCAGTAAAAAAAAAATTGATAATACCAATTCTAACTACCAATATAATTAATCTTGATATTAATGGGTTCCATTCGGTAAGAAGAGATCCATTTAGGTATTTTTTTTCATCTTTAAATTGCCTCACAAATAAATTTGGGATGGGAAAAGTTTTTTTTTGTTTAGGATAATTTTGGGTTTTGTACCCTTTTTGGGTTTTTTAATGTCATTTATGGGTTTATCAAGATGTTTCGAGTAAAAAATATATTAAAAATCAACTTTTTGAACAAACAATATATACAACCTAATTTTCTAATGACTTATAGTCACTAGAAACTAGGTCAGCTAACAACAAGATATTTATAAAAAAAGAAATTAATTAAAATTGTTTGCTTTGTATTGTTGAAAAAAATAAAAATATAGTTTGCAAGCTTGATTTTTTTCATAGGTTGGTGTGCAAGCCAGGCCATTTTATAGGCCAAACATATAGGTAGGCTCACACCTCTATTTTTTTAATATTTAATGTATTTTTAATCCTTTTGGATTAAAAAACACACTATTTTATTTTTTATTTGTTTTTTATAGGGTTTTTTTCATGAAAAAAATTGTTATCATTATTTAAATAATATAGGGCTATTTATTATTCCAAGATCAAATGAGCTCTTATTTTTATTTTACTTTTTAAATTATTGTTTGATATAAAAGAAAGTCTTACATATCTGGTTGATGTATAATTAAATAGGATGCATGATTCAAATCACGAGTTTAGTAGGTTGATTTCAGTTTGCTTGAGTATTTTTTTGTTATTTTTTAAATTGAATATTTTTATTTTTAATGTTGTTCTTCAATTTATCTATTTATTTGCATTTACTATATATAAAAAAAAACGTTAGAGGAGCCTACATATTTTTTTTTCATGAAAAAAATTATTCAGCAAGCGATGAAGCGCGATCAAATGGCTAGTTGATACTAAAACCCATTTGGTCAATTTCTAAAAGTAGTTTTCTATGTAATAATTAGTTTTTATAAGTAGTTTTTTATTTAATTATTAAACAATCCAAATAAATAAAGAGAAATTCAAAAAATAAAAGAGAAAGAGGCTATGGTTTCATTGATGCAGCATAATCACAATAATTTAAAGGAACAAATTTAACCTGAATATAAAAAGATTTTATATAGGCTAAACTAAAAAGAAAATAAAAATGTTATTCTACCTTGTGTTTAATTCGTTTATTAAAAAATGAGTTATAAGCAATTTAAATAGAACTCTAGTTATCACAATACATAAAAGTAGGATAAACAAGAGAAACTCTCATATTTACAAGTAAACAACGTAACTAAAAAATTTCTTTGATAGTAGATGTCGTAGCATGATATTCTGCTTCATTTGAAGATTGAGAAATAATAGATTGTTTCTTAGTCTTCTAGAAATAAGAGAATCATCTAAAAAGATACAAAAATAGTAACAGATTTGCAATCTATGAAATCACTGCTATGATTAGCATTAGAATATGCACGCAGCTCAAAAAAAAAGGTGAATGAAAGTAAAAGACTCTAAAAGACTATATCTTAAAGATATTATAACATGCGAAGAACAACTGGCCAATGAACGGTAATAAGAGAAGTACTAAATTAATTAACAACATAAATAACATATGCAATAGTTGGACGGGTAATAATGAGATATATCAAGTTCTCAATAATAGTATGGTATAAAGCATAACATGACAAAAGTAAATCATTAAAAGAAGAATACTTTGCATTAACCTTAATAAGAGCATCTACAATTTTATTATGGTTAATTTTAGCCCACTCAAGAATATCTACAATATATTTTAACTAGGAAAAAAGTATAATCTTTGGGTGAGTAATCAATACCTAAAAAGTATCGTAGAAAACCTAAACCCTTCATTTCAAATTATTTAGTTAACTTTATCTTCAAAGTTGAAATATCATTAATGTCTTTATTAGTAATAACCATGTAATCAATTAAAGATAAAATAATACAACTTGCATCAATGCACTTAATAAAGGAATAGAATCATGATTATTAGAAACAAATCTAAGAGAATAGATTAAAATAAAAAATTTCTCAAACTAAGCATAAGGTGCTTGTTTAGGACCATATACCATTTTCTTAAGCTTGTAAACACACCTATAGTCATGTCAAACACCATGAATCGGCACCATATAAAATTTTTCTTGAAGATCTCTATTAAAAAAACCATTTTTAATATCAAGTTGGGAGATATGTCACTGACAAACCAAAGCTACTACAATAAGAGTATGAATAATAGTTATTTTTACAACAATAACAAATGTCTTCTCATAATCTATATTATATTGTTAAAAGTATCCTTTTGCAACTAATTTAGCTTTGTATCGCTCAATAAAATCATCAAATTTAGTATTAATTTTATACACCTAACGACAACTAACAATACTCTTACTAGGAGATAAAGAAACCAAATTCTAAGTATGTGTCTTATGTAAAGAAGAAAGCTCCTCATCCATATTTTAGTGCCAAAAAAGATTAAGAATTACCTCTTTATAGGAAGAGAGCTTAAAAGGACAATGAATAGAAGCTAAAAGGAAAGTAAAAGACAAAGAATAATAAGAATATACAAATTATAGTAACTTTATGGACTTTCAAATAAAAAGAATTAAGTATTTTTTTTATGGATTGATATAGAGGTGGATCCACAATCTCAAATGAAACTTGAAGGGCTATAAAGAAAAATAAAGCTTTCAGGTGTACTAGAGAGTAAAGTGTTAATACCTATAGAATAATTAATATGAATTACACTATGAATTCTCTCATAAAACACTGTGAACTCACTTCTCACAATGGTTTTTTCTTTATTTCAATATTTTTTTTATTTCACTCTTATACGATCAAATTAGAGACTAGTCTAAGTTAATATATTGGAAAATGGTAAGATTACAAGATATAAGACTAAAATGGAAAAAAAAGGGGGGGATAAGTAACTGTTTTGAATTTTGAACAAAATATTTATTGTAAACCTTATACTTTTTAAATTGTAAATACTACGACCCTAATTTTTTAAGTTTTGAAAAAGAAAGAGCTAATTTTAGTCCAACACTTTACTTTTATTATTTTTTAATCCTTGATTTAAGAGAAAAGAGAGAGAGAATCACGAGATTTTAGTTGTAGAAAGAGAAAATTATCGTTAACATCAATTCCAGCCATCAATATGGTTGATTTTAATGTTAATGGGCCCTGTTTAGCGAGGGGAGATCCACTTATGGTATTTTTTTTCTCCTTCAAATTGCCTAAAAAAACAAATTTGAGCTAGAAAAAAGCTTATATTTGTTTTGTGATAATTTTTGTTATCAATCTTTAAATAATCTAGGATTATTTTTTATTTCAATCTCACATACAGCTCTTATTTTTATCTTACTGTTTTAAATTGTTGTTTGATATAAAAGAAAGTTTCATGTACATGACTGATGTATAATTAAATAGCATGGATGATCTCAATCATGAGTTTAATAGGTTAATCCCAGTTAGTTAAAGTCTTTTTTTTTGTTATTTTTCAAATTAAATATTTTTATTTTTAATTTTATTATTAAATTCTTTTTGTATTTACTATTAAAAAAAACACATTGGAGAAGCCTATATATTCTTTTTTTTTTCCATGAAAAAAATTATTCTGCCAGCAATAAAGTGCTGAAAAAATGCTGTTAAATGGCTAGTTGCTAAAACCCATTTGGTCAATTTATAAAAAGTAGTTTTCTATTTAATAATTAGTTTGTATAAGTAGTTTTTTGTTTGATGACTGTTTGATATAAGAGGTCTATTCTTTGTATCATAAATGTATATTTTTTCTCATGAAATTATATTTGGGATTTTAATGTCTTATGAGTTTGTGGCGGTTCAAAATAAGTTTTATTTAAATATTTATTTGAATATAAAAAATTATAAAATTCTAATCTTATAATTAAAAAATAAGTTCATGTGAAAACTAATCTTAAAATTCAAACTCATGGACTCAAGAACTCAAAGGAGAAAGCGATCTCCTTGATGATCTGTCCTGAAATCGTGTATTGTTTAATAAATTATGTTTGGTACTAATCAAAATTAAAAGTACTACAATTCTATCATACTAAAAATTAATTTAATAAGTTCAACACTTGTATAATTTGTGACACCTCGGTTTAAGTACTCCCTTAGCTTTCCTTTTCCTTTTTTTATTTTTTATTTTAATTTTTATGGGCCTATAAGTTTATTCACCGAGCTTAATAATTCTAATTAAGGATGAAAACTATATTTGTAACTGTTCTAATAATTTATTTATTTTTTTCAAAATAAAAAAAGAAGCAGATTCTTTTAACAGAAAATCCAAAACTGATTTGTCTCTGTATAAACCTTGATAGCTAGCTTCTTTCCCTAGCCTGCTGTTTCTGTCGAACGAAATGTTCTTAGTTGATGCTGAGAATTTGTGATTTTTTTGAAGGTTAAGCAAGGAAGGCAAGACAATGGCTTCTCAAGAGCTTCGTCAGTTGGCCTCCCTCCTTGTTCCTTGGTCAAGCAATGGAAACAAATGGAGAACTGAGTCACTGTGATTATCGTAGCGCTTCGGCTACGTGCAAAAGGAACTCGGACTGAGTGAAGGCATGCAAGCTCTAGCATTACTCTCCAGCAAGTGCCTTGTGTGTCTTACCAATCCCACCGCGCACAGCTCATCACAAAGGTCTGTGCTGTTGCCAAATAGTTATTTCATGGTAACTATTTGGTTGGTTTCTTAATTAAGCTCTTTTATATATTATCATCTAATGTACACGACAAAAAAGTTGGAACAAATGTTAAATTTGCCATATTGAATTTGCAAATGTGCACTTCTTTAAATCCTCGTTCCGCAGTTAATATTACCCAATGTTTTGTTTATTTTAGTTCAAGTAATTTAATTAATATTTTTTAATGAAAATATTTTATAACTTGATATAGAAATTTTAGGTGATCAATAAATAATGGCTTAATATCTAGTATGTTAATGGTTGGTAGCTGGTAATCGTGAAAGTTTAATTTTGAAAAATAAGGATTTTCTAATAATAAAATCAATAATTTTATAAAAAAAAAATTCAATGATATTTTAAAGAGATAAGTTTTTAAAATATATATGCTGAAATATTAAAAATAAAAAGATTATTAACTTTTAATTTGAAAAATTCATAGTATATTTATAACCCATGAATCTTGTCTTTTTATAAATAGAATGAGTTAAAGTGTAATTTTACTCTTATAATATTTTAAGTTATATTCTACTCAAAATAATACATATTAAATCAATATAAAATATAAAAGAATCCACATAGAATCCAAAAAAAATTATTGTTAAATGTTAGGCTTGGACAAGTGTCCAGGCCCATTAAAGATGAAAAATAAGTCCAGGAATATTGGGCTTAAGTGTGGTGGCCTGAGCTTACGAGAGTACCAAGTGTGATAATATGTGTTAGGAGTGATGATATGTCCAACCTTTGTATAGACTTAGGATTCTTGCTCAAACCCTTGTTTTTTGTTTTTTGGAAGTTAGACTCTGGTTATTATGTCTAAACCCATGATTTTTAGATATTTATCAGTATTATATTATTTTTTTGGAGTTATTTAGGTCTATGTCTAGGTTTTTTATGTTTATTTTATTTAGATTGATTAACAACCTTGTAAGTCCTTGTGATGTTAACCTATAAAAATTAGTAAAAATATTTGGTTATTATGATAATTTTATATAATTCTCTTTATATGATAAGAAAGGTTTTGTGTTGGATTTATAATGTATTTATAATTTATAAGTTTTTTTAGAGAAAAAATTAAATTAATAAATTATAATTTTATATTTGTAATATTTTAAATTGTATTATATTTTAAATAATATATAATAAAATAAATATAAAATACCGACGGGTGAAATTCCAAAAACAAATTCCTAACAAACATGGGGCCCGATCAAAGTTTACGAACTCATTAAAGATAAAAGATGGGTGAAGATACTGTACATGAATCCAAAAATTCTGAACGAGGCGTGTTGACCCAAGCCTGCAGGGGTGTTTTTGGCATGTCACGCCCAGCCCTCAAACAGGCACATGTCCTGCAAAGGCAGTTTGGCATATGCCTAGTGCATGGAAGTACGCACACGCTCCTTTTCTAGTGGGGAGTATGCCTAGGGCATGGGCTTGGGATCTTGCCCAAGACCATGTTTATTGGGAGGTGGGCTCGAGCCACCACGTAAGAATCTATGCTTTTTGAATGATTTGTTTTTAGTTTTTTACTATTTTTTAAAGGTGTTTTAGATTCATTTGGATTATTTTTTTTAATCTATTTAATTTGTATCAATCGGTAAGCATCGCTGAAAACCCATTTCGGTCTTCCCTTGACTAATGCCAGCCAATTCTTTTTTTAGTAAAGGAAGTGATATCACTGTTTGAAATTTAATTTGTTGCTTTATGGATTATAGTTTGTTTGTTTTTATATTTTAAAAGTATTTTTAAAAAAAATTATTTTTTTTATTTTAAATTAATAATTTTTTAATTTTATCAAACTATTTTGATGTACTAATATTTAAAAAAAATAAAAAAATATTATTTTAATATATTTTTAAATAAAAAATATTTTAAACAAATGTTATATTTAATTTAACTATTAATTTCTATCAACTCTCTTTTTATATATTTTTTTTAAAGAAAGCAGATACCAACAAGCGGGATCTTGAATGAAATCTCTAGCTTATCTTTTATCCTTCTCAATCTTATATTTCCTTGCATAAAAACCAATTTAATATTCTGAAAACTTAATTGAGACTTGGACTATAAAATAATGGGTTAATTTGAGGTTTGGGCAAAGGATTTCCTTGGTACATAAATGAGGTTTAATTTGATGAGGTGCAAAACAAGAATAACAAATATATCTATGGATTAAGTTTTGCATTGTATATATCAAACTCGAATCTAAAATTACTTATGAATTTTTTATATTTAAATTTAATCTAATTATATTTGGATATTTATGATTCAAAATCCAAACTAAAATACTGCAATTTTACAACTGTTTAGTATATGATTAAGCAAATCATAGGCTATAAATTTTAACTGTGGCATTTTTAATTTCCTTTATATACATACATGTATAGCATATCCATCAATTTAAGCAAATTGGATGCCCAAAACAGGCATTGGCATGAACAATGTGGTCTCTCCACATCCCGTAGGAAAAGGTAATATCACCTGCTCCTAATACTTCGATTGCATGCCCTAGGATTAACAAAAACAGACATCAACAGCATAAGTACACTGCATCTGGAGATCAACAACAGAAGGCCACCATACATTAATTACAAGACAGCATGCTTGATAAGCTAAGACATGATTTTCTTCGTTCAGAGGTAATAACTTTGATATATAATGATTGACCCGCAGAATGCTAAAGGAAAACATGAATTTGTAGTACTTTGGCAAGAGAATCAACAGAATTTCTGAGACAAACAACACAACATGAGCACTGAAAATTAAGATAAGTAAGAGGTTTGACATTCTCTCTTATTTTAGAACGACAATTCCAATTTTTTTCCCAACTACTCCAAAGTTGAGAAAACTAATATACAATAAAAATTTAAAAAATAAAAGAATAAAAATCAAATTAAAAAATAATATATAAAAATTAGAATTAAAGAATTAAGTTAAAAATAAAAAAAAAACAAAAATAAAAATTACAAATTACAAGAATAGAAATCAAGGTTGAAATATTAACAATACAAAAACTAATATGTAATTAAAAAAAAAAGAAGAAGGGGAAAAAGGTTGAGGAGAGACAAATTGTCATTCTTTTACCAACATATTTTCTTCTAGAAGAAAGAGGACTTGGGCCATGTTTCTTTTCTAGAAAATAATTTTTAAAAAATTACTTTTCAAACTTTCTTTTGTTTATTTGTCATTGGTAAAGTTAGTCAACAAAAAATATTTTTCGGTTAACAAAAAATACTTTTCAGTCAACGGAAAATACTTTCTGGTCAATGAAAAATATTTTTTAGTTAAAAAAATTTAACTTGGTTTTCAAAAAAGTATTTTTCTTTTTAACTGTGTATGTTTTCCAGAAAGTGGTTTTCGAGAAAACACTTTCCAAACTTTCTTATATTTATTTGCTATTAGAAAAGTTGGTAAACGGAAAACACTTTTCAGTCAAAGAAAAATTTGGCTTGATTTTCAGGAAAATGTTTTCCTGAAAAATTTAGGAGAAAAACACTTTTCAGAAGTTCTGAAAAATTTAGAAATGTCATTATTTGCTTATTATATCAAATTTGAACCTCGAACTTTTGATTGCTATATATATTTTATTTTGAATATTTATTTTTCAATTTTATTTCTTAAAATTTAATTTTTATATTAACTTTGGTTTTTATTTTATAATTGTTATTTACTTTTCTCATATTATTTTTTTACTGAAAAATTTTCTGTGAAATTTTTTTCTATCAAATTTGATCCTCATTCTTTTAATTATTATTTATTTTATTTTAAATACTTTATGAAATGTTAATTATTATTATTTTAATTTCTTTATCTTTTTTTCTTAGATTTGATCTTTATTATTTATTTTATTTGAGATAATTTATGAAATTATTTTTTTTCAATTTCATTACTATTTAACTTTTTAATTTGTAAGATTTATTCCTTATTATTTTAATAAACTTGAGAAAAATAAAATATTAATAAATTATTTTTTAATTTATTTTTCATAACAAAACCAAATACTGAAAAGTGTTTTCCAGTTTATTTTCCATAACACTACCAAATATTAAAAAATACTTAATTTTTTAAAAATATATTTTTCACGAAATTTACTTTTTCCAGAATTCACTTAAATTTTTTTTTTCTACAGACAAACTATGCCTTAGTGGCTTTTCCAACAACATTGCAAATGAGGATTTTGTGATACTGTAGATGTTGTATGCATAGTTCAAAATGAGCGAGTATTTTTTACACGCCATTAAGTTTTTTAATTTAATTAATATTTAATTCTTGTTAAAAGATAAAAATACCCTTAATGGACCTATAATAACAAAAAAAAACTTAAGTGAAAAAAAAACTAAATATATATAGTTTAACTTTTTTTTTATTTCAAGGATAAACTTATTATTTTATTATATTTTAAAATATATAAAGATAAAAATACCTTTCTTTGTCGGTTTAAAAAAAGATGAGGTAGAGAATAATTAGATTATTTCACCAAAATAAATAAATAAATAAATTAAGAAGATATTTATCTCTGGGTTAATTCTTTAATGGAGCATTTGAAAAGAACAAAATACCACTATCATTTAAAAAGGCCAAAAAAATAATTTTATTATTATAATGAATAAGGAATTCTGTGTGTGCGCGGGTGTATTGAAAATGCCTTCAATTTTTTTAAAACTTATATCTTGGTAGGATTTTAATATTTTTAAACTTTAAAATTATTTATGAACTTTGAATTGTCAAATGCAGTGCAAATTATTTATGAAACCAATCTTAATATTTCCAGATTCTTCTCCAACCCGACTGGATAAAAAAATCTCATACCCATCCAAGTTAAGGCCGTCGGATCCATTAATATCAGGTCAAATTATCATCACGACCACAGAGTTTAAAACTCCTACGTGAATTACCGGTTTTACACCTCCACGTAATCTACCCATACCAAGCAAACAGGCACAGACCTCCTCGTTATCCTCACCAAATCCACCAGGATACTCCCGTAATAAACCCCACAATCAGGGATAAATGTGTCAAAACACCGAATCCGCGTTGCACTTCCCCTTTTTTCTCGTTAAATATTTTAACCTCCAAAAACACAAACTCTTTAATCCCTCTAAATCCCGTACCCTAGCAGCCTTCCGCCCATGGAGATCGACTCCGCGGTGGAGCCACCGCCACAACAACAACCGAGCACCGCAGAAGCCACCTCCGAGAGCGTAAACCAGACACAATCTCCATCCGGTTCGATGGGGATAGAGGAGAGTTACGGAGCGGCGGCGGCGAAGTTTGATGATGACGAGGAAGAGGAGGGGGATGTTTGCAGGATATGTAGGAATCCAGGAGATGCGGAGAATCCGTTACGGTATCCTTGCGCTTGCAGTGGTAGTATTAAGTTTGTTCACCAGGATTGTCTCCTTCAGTGGCTCAATCATAGTAATGCTCGCCAATGCGAGGTTTCTCTATCTTGCTATCTTGTTTCGTGTGTTTCATTTGATAATTAGGGGTTTTGTGAGGTAATAATTGAAATATTGAAAGATTGATCGGAAGAGGTTTGATTAGGGTTTGGAGGTTGTTTAATTAATTCAATTTGGTGAAACTAGGATTTAATCGGAGTCTTTATAAAGAAAAACTCATATAAACTTTCTTCCTTTTGCTTTAATCTATGAAGTTTCGGATTGTACTGGATATGCCTAGGCTCACAGTATTTTTAATTTTAGATTCATAAGATAGGGATGAAAGGTTTTTGAATAAAATTGATGAATTGCGCGATTATTTTTTTGTGGAACGGGTTAAACGCATGATAAAAGTGGTATCTCTGGCATTTTCTTTGTTTTATAGGAAACGAAATGCATTTCCTTGTTTCCCAATGAATTTCTTCATGTTTTTTTGTAGGTTTGCAAACATCCATTTTCTTTCTCTCCTGTTTATTCTGAGAATGCCCCGGCAAGGCTTCCTTTTCAGGAGTTTGTTCTAGGGATGGCAATGAAGACTTGCCATGTTCTGCAATTCTTTTTGCGTCTCAGTTTCGTGCTTTCTGTCTGGCTTCTAATTATACCCTTCATAACATTTTGGATATGGAGGTTGGCTTTTGTGAGGAGTTTTGTTGAAGCCCAGAGATTATTCTTAAGTCATATCTCCACTACTGTTATTCTTACCGATTGTCTGCATGGGTTCCTGCTTTCTGCGAGTATTGTTTTCATTTTTCTTGGCGCAACTTCTTTAAGAGATTATTTCAGGCATTTAAGAGAGCTTGGAGGACAGGCTGCTGAGAGAGAAGATGATGGAGACCAAAATGGTGCCCGTGCTGCAAGACAACAACCAGGAATGGCTAATAGAAATGTTGCTGGTGAGGCAAATGCTGAAGATGCTGGTGGAGCACAAGGAATTGCTGGGGGTGGTCAAATAATCCGAAGGAATGCGGAGAATGTTGCTGCTCGATGGGAGATGCAGGCAGCTCATGTTGAGCAGATGTTTGATGGTTTAGATGATGCTGATGGTGCAGAGGATGTGCCCTTTGATGAGCTTGTGGGCATGCAGGGTCCTGTTTTCCATTTAGTTGAAAATGCATTCACTGTAAGTCCACTGCCCTATATCATATTGTTTGGTGTTATTTTTATCATTTGCCTCCAAGAATTTCACTCTATTACATCTAAGTCATTTTCAATCTCTATGCTCTTTCCTTCCTCTGCTTAGTGAATATTGGACATATATTCATTCAACATGATGCTTCCCCCCCTCCTCAACTGTCTGTTCTTTTCTTCTCTCTCGCAACTAATTTTAATAGTTATTCTCCCTGCTGTGGTGTTGACTTCATCAAGATAAAAGTAAAGGCTGAATAAAATTCAGCTTCATTTTTCCATGTTGATGATATTTATTTATTGTGGCTTTATTGATCTGCAGGTTTTGGCTAGCAACATGATATTCCTTGGTGCTGTAATCTTCGTGCCATTTTCATTGGGACGGATTATCCTATACTACACATCATGGCTTTTTTCTTTTGCAAGTGTTCCTGTGCTGTCAACAGTCATGCCTCTTACTGATTCTGCTCTCTCCTTGGCAAATATCTCCTTGAAGAATGCATTAACTGCTGTTGCAAATTTGACATCTGAAGGTGAAGACAGTGGGGTTCTTGGTGAGGTTGCAGACATGTTAAATGCAAATGCCAGTGGACTAAATGAAGTTGCAAATAACTTAAGCAGTCCACTTTCTGCAAATCTCCTAAAAGGGGCAAGTGTTGGCACATCACGGCTTTCTGATGTCACAACTCTTGCTATTGGATACATGTTTATATTCTCTTTAGTCTTCTTCTATCTTGGTATTATTGCTTTAATTCGGTACACTAGGGGTGAACCTTTGACTATGGGGAGATTTTATGGTATTGCTTCCATAGCAGAGACAATTCCATCCCTCTTCAGGCAGTTCTTGGCAGCCATGAGACACTTGATGACCATGATTAAGGTTGCCTTCCTTCTGGTTATTGAACTTGGGGTGTTTCCTTTGATGTGTGGATGGTGGTTGGATGTTTGTACCATAAGGATGTTTGGAAAGTCTATGGCTCAAAGGGTTCAATTCTACATGATTTCTCCTTTAGCAAGCTCATTAATTCATTGGGTTGTAGGAATTGTTTACATGTTACATATAAGCATTTTCGTGAGCCTTCTTCGTGGGGTATTCTTCTCAGCCATCTTATTATTATTCAAATTTGAATAACTAATCATGCAGTTCAATTGAATTGATAATTTTTCTTTTTCCTTACTGTTTGCAGGTTTTGCGTCAAGGGGTTTTGTATTTTCTTCGAGATCCAGCAGATCCTAACTACAACCCATTCCGTGATTTAATTGATGATCCTGTGCACAAGCATGCTCGCAGAGTTTTATTGTCTGTTGCTGTTTATGGAAGTCTAATTGTGATGCTTGTATTCTTACCTGTTAAACTTGCTATGAGAATGGCACCTTCCATTTTTCCACTGGACATATCGTAAGAAACCCACACTTCATTTACACCCACTGTTCATTTTTTGGAGGTACCACAATTGTATGTTGCTATTATTCGCTGATATCCAAATGCACTTTTATTTCAGGGTATCCGACCCATTTACTGAAATTCCAGCTGACATGCTTCTCTTTCAAATCTGCATCCCATTTGCCATTGAACATTTTAAGTTGCGGGCTACAATCAAGTCCCTTCTCCACTACTGGTTTACGGCAGTTGGCTGGGCACTTGGCTTAACAGATTTCATACTGCCTGGACCTGAGGACAGTGGTGGTCGAGACAATGGAAACGTGGAGCAAGGAAGACAAGATAGACTACAGGTAGCTCAACTCGGAGGACAGGATCGGGCTGTAGTGGCCCTTGCAGCTGCAGATGACCAAAACAGGACCACTCTTACAGCAGGAAGTTCTGCGGGGGAGGATGATAGTGATGAACAATCTGATTCAGAGTATGCATTATGTGCTACATTATTAACAGTTTAACTTGGTTGCTTGAACTATATCATTCTTTGCCGATTACCATTTTTTATCATCTTTAATATCTGCATCATATTATTTTTAAAAAATAGTTTATCATCTGTAGTGGCTTGTTTGTCCTAGACTCTTTATGTTAATTTTCTTCATACTTGTACATTATAGTGTATCCTTCCCTTTTCTTTTCTTTTTTTTTCCTGATAAGAATTGGAAGTAGGGGTTCTGATATTTTATTCCTCAATCAGCCTACCCCTGTAACGTCTACTGGCAATCATCTAATGTGTCGTTATTCCATCATTTGTGACACTGCTCTTGTCTTATGGATTGCTTGTTTTAAATCTTAAATGCAAGGGTAGAAAGATTACTTATATTTCGTTCTTAAGCATTTACATGGTATCCTTGTGTTCTGTTGTTGTATGACATTCCATGAATATCTTTAAGATCTTTAATCTATTATGTCATTTTATTGTTTTACTTTTCTTAAATCATCTAGTGCTGATTGGTATTGCAGTTCTGTGCACCATCAACTGCCAGAAGCTTGCAATTAATGATGCATTATTTATCACTTCAATATTTTCTTATCATTATTTATTTGTTGTTGCATTTAGTTATGATCACTGGGTCAAGGCTGCTTTTATTGCTCCTGATATTGTACATGTGTCTTGTAGCTGGTACAGCTTTGCTCTTCGTATCGTCCTCTTGCTGGTGGTGGCATGGATGTCTTTACTTATCTTCAACTCCGTGTTGATAGTTGTTCCGATATCACTTGGGCATGCTCTTTTCAATGCCATTCCTCGTCTGCCAATAACTCATGGCATCAAGTGCAACGGTAATGTGGTTGATTGAATTTGTTTGGTTTTTCTTTTGCATCATGCATTGGGATGAGAGAGCTGATTTGTTCTGGTTTTATTTCTTTCCTCAGATCTTTATGCTTTTGTAATTGGAAGTTATGTCATATGGACGGCTTTAGCTGGAGCAAGATACTCCATTGAGCAAATTAGAACCAAGAGGGCAACAGTGTTGTTTAACCAAGTATGGAAGTGGTGTCGCATTGTTCTCAAGAGCTTGGCTCTTTTGTCAATATGGGTATGTCTTTATGATTATGTTTTGCTTGTTTCTCATGTATGAGAACTCTTGACTCTCAACTCTTAAATTTGCTGTTTTCACGTTCCAGATCTTTGTTATCCCAGTGTTGATTGGGCTTCTCTTTGAGCTTTTGGTAATTGTGCCATTGCGGGTGCCTGTAGATGAAAGCCCAGTTTTCCTTTTGTATCAGGATTGGGCATTGGGGCTCATCTTTCTTAAGATCTGTACTCGGCTGGTGAGTTATCAAATTGTCAGTTCCACATGATTATTTTACGCTTTAGTTATGAATGGCTAATAATCGTCAGGATTGCCCTAACCTGCATAACTTATGGTTATTGGCAATTAAAAGCCTGATAGGACATGGTGATTTACTATTAGATGCCTGAAAAGTAGATCACCAACACCCTGAGAGATGTGTGCTTGTTATTAGATTGCCCAGGGTTCAGTATTTGCAGAAGTAACAGTTGTATCTATTTTCAAATTACTGTGGATTAGGAAAATTTGTTTCATTAGTCTGTAAAGCGTTAAAATCCCGTTTCTACTGCATGCTATTATAATGTCCATATAGTGACCTGCAATTACGTAGATTGTTTGGGTTGCTGTCTTTAAGAATGTAGAGTGTAAGGAGCGAAGAGTATTTTCATGGTGGGTTGGGATTGTGACAGCAGTGATACCACAATGATTTCCATTTCATATACTCAAAATAATCTTGTGCTTGAACAGGTTATGTTGGACCAGGTGATGCCACTGGTGGATGAAAGTTGGCGAACAAAATTTGAAAGGGTGAGAGAAGATGGTTTCTCAAGGCTGCAATGCCTTTGGGTACTGCAGGAGATTGTGTTCCCAATAATAATGAAGCTGCTAACAGCCTTGTGTGTACCTTATGTCTTAGCAAGAGGGGTATTTCCTGTGCTTGGGTATCCTATGGCAGTAAACTCAGCAGTGTACCGATTTGCATGGCTGGGATGTCTATGCTTCAGCCTGCTGTGCTTTTGTGCCAAGAGATTCCATGTCTGGTTCACCAACCTTCACAATTCAATTCGTGATGATCGCTATCTCATTGGTCGCAAGCTACATAACTATGGGGAGGATCTAGGAGAGCAAAATGAGGCAAGGACTTCCTCCGAAGCACAAAATTCAAATTCTCAGGACACTGGTTTGATTCGAGAAGCTGATGTGGGAATTAGACACAGACGTGCTAATCGACAGGAAGCTTAATTTATGTACAAGTTTTGATGTTTCTGAGGCCAGTACCAGCAATGGGATGCATGGCCTAATTACATGTCTATAGGATGTACCATTGGGAGTCTTAGGAATTGTGCTCGTTTCTTTGTAGTTGTTTTTTGTGCATATATTATACGTTGTTAGATTAGAAACTAGAAGAGAACCCCAAAGCGTTTTAGTTTTAATGAGATCCCTTTTGCTACCTTTTCTATCCGCTGTAGGTTCCCAACATGCTTGTATGATGGCATCAACTACAAGAATCGGTAATCCCTTGTTAAACAATGTAACCGCTAGATAACCACTGTGTGCACGCTGCGACAGAGCCGTCGGTTCTTTCTCCATGGTGCTTTCGGTGTGCTCTGGTTTGGATTGAACTTTTCACATTCATGGTGTGCAAGATCGGGCTTAATTTGTGACTGTTTATCATGTTTCATGGCCCAGTGAAGAATGTCCATCACTTAGATCGGCACCAGGAACACCACAAGGATCACGCCCCCTTCTAATCAAAAGCCTGAAGTGGGTTTTGCTTCCTAAACATTGGTGAACCATTTATGCTAATTTCTTTCAAATTAAACCATTGCTTACCCAGTAGCCAGATCATGCAAATTGCATCTCCCATCTTAAATAACTTACACCCATTAATTTAATAACCCAAAACAGCATCATACGAGCATGTTAAAGCACCAGAAATTTGTCACTCGCATAACAAAAGTTCAAGCAATACCGTCTCCATCATCAATGTAACTTCTGAAAGAAACTCAAAATAAGACAAAACCAGTGCCCAAGCTACCAGGCAGTCAAGTATAAATCAAAGCCGTAGATAGAATGGTTTCTTGTCTGGCATTTCAAAAACTATGCCCAAGCTCAACCTAGGGCACAAGGTTGTCATTCAATGACAAAGAAGCTAGTTGATCAGCTGTGCCAGTGGCCTGCTGCTGAACAGTCCTTAGAACATCCATTGCTTCATTAACCTTTGATTTGAGAGCTTCTGGTGACTCAAGCAAGTGCAGAACCTCAGTTTGATCCATCTCCAGAAGCATGCCTGTCACTTTAGCCGCTGCTTCAGGCTCCAGCTGTTCCACAAGAGGGTACAGATTTTCGCCAAGCATCTGCAGTTATGCATCCAGTAAAAATTAACTATCAATTAAAACAGACTAGCACACAGGCATCAGATGTATTGGTCACTATGTCCATTTCACTCATCTTCAGTAGAGACATTTTATATTATTCCCTGTAGGGATAGGAATTGGGATCGGGATCGGGATCCTCTCATTTTCATTTTGTAATTTGCTGACATGTTCTTGATATCTATACTGTGAAAAATTGATATGAGAGGATAAAAAATTACAGCTTCAACTAATCAGAACATCATTGATATGTTCCAGTAGACAATAACTACTGTATCTAGAAAACATGCGTTCTCAAGTAATGAAAATATCATTCTGGCCTTGTCCAACAAAACCCCATACATCCCCAGTTAAAAATAAATAAATAAACAGTGGCCCGTTTCAGTGAGGAAAGTATTAAAATTTAATAATATGCAAGCAAAATAGGGATAGGGCATACTGTTCTCTGCTGATCTGGAGTAGCATTTGCAAGTGCAGTAGCCAAAGCCCCAACAGGAATTGACTGAGACAATGCTGCATCACGCATTGGCATGCCACCCATGTCATATGGAACAGGAAGCATGCCTCCAGCAACACCAGTCATTGGAACATCAGGCAAGCCACGTCCTGGAGGGTAGCGATAGACACGCCCCCTAGGAAGCATCTGTCATAGATTATAAAACCATAAGATAGGGTTTTGCCATCTCAATTAACCAGCAAGGAGAAGATTATCAACCTGCTGCTGCATAAGAGGGACTGGCTGCTGGGATTGCTGACCAGCTCCTGCCCGTCGACCTCCAGCTCGCTGACCCTGCTGACCCGGCTGAACCATTGGCACAAAGAAATTTGGCATAGGAGCCCCGCCAGGCCTCATACCAGGCACAAGCTGCTGTTGATACCCAAACCCAGGCTGATAAAAGTGCAACGATTACAGAAGGCACTTTCAAGTGAGAAAGCAATTTTACAAAATTGACAAATGGGGTACAAATCTATTAATAAAAAAACAGAACATTCATACACATAGCTATGCAATTAATTTGGAACAACATGAATGGAAAGCATTACCTGGGGTGGTATGATAGCAGGTGGGGCTTGTCCATAAAATATTTGCTGTCCAAGACCTGGACCCGCAGGGGGATACATAGGCATACGAGGGCCAACTGAAGGTGCCATTGCAACTGGTCGCATTTGAGAAAATTGAGCCTGTTTGATGAACAGAGATCCATAGATACAAACAACCAAGAAAATTAATTTTACAAGGAACAAGAACAAAGACACCTTTAAAGAATCAGCAAAAAGGAAAGTTAGCATAGCTGCAGACTGCAAATAACAAAGGGAAACAAAAGGCAACATAAATGAAAATAAAGTACCTGTAGCCTGGCTCTTCTATCCTCCTTTCTTTGTGCAAGTGCAACATATAGAGGTTTGCTAACAACAATTTTTCCATTCATCTCCAAGAGCTATCAAAACAACAAAATGATATTAGTGTATTCTAGGGCCATCATGAAAGCACAGAAAAAGTATGAACTTACAGCTCTAGATGCCTCTTCAGGAGTTGAAAATGCAACAAACCCTGATCCTCTGCTTATTCCATTTGGGTCTCGCATAACCTGTAGGTGAAAACATGTCTATGATACTATAATTACAAATATAAAATTTATTTGTTTATATGAACAGCTCAATATAATCATGATGGAGAAAGAGTATGGTACTTTCTCACACCAGGGGACAAAAAGTATAGAAATGGAACTAGACTGAATCGAGCAGCTGGTGGTGGTTTTTGAAAGCCACTGGCACTGATATACAAATCAGCTATGAAAAACCTGTCGTTGGAGATGGCAATACAATCATATATCAGAGAAATCTTGCTGGATACAGGAAGGCAGTCATTCATTAAACCAGAAAGGCTCCAAAGGGTGACAAAACCAACGGGATAATGCATGAGTTTGAGTGATCGATTCCCCTCCTCATGTCAGAAATCATACAGCCAACATGAGGGTAACATGGATATTCTTCTGTCTCCAATTGACATAACAACATTTGTTTATTCTTAATATGATTATTAACCAGATTTTTTTTCTTTGTTTTGGTGCAGCAGGAAGGCTGGGTTCTGAGCAGGATTTACAAGAAACATAAGAGGTGTTCTAATGTTAATACTAATGTCAGAAATCAAAGAAGTAATGAGGAAAATTCTTCTTTGACAAAAGGTCATATTAATGAAGATTACACAAACCATCAAAAGCTGCATGCTCAAAATGGTTAGCTACTCAAAATTCAAAGCTGCATACCTTGCACGACGTAATCGTACCAAATGGAGAAAACAGCTCCTTAAGCTTCTCATCACCTATGCTATCATCTAAATTTTTGATGTACAAGTTTGCACCCTGAAATTTGTCCGCTGCTTCCTTCATACTCTGCTCAAATCGCTGCTTTAATTCAACTTCCCTTTCATATTTTTTCTGAGCTTTCCCAACAAACCATTCCTTATCATCAATTTTTTTCCCGTTAAGAGCCTCAACTGCTTTAGCAGCATCTTCTGCATTCTCAAAGTTTACAAATCCAAAACACTTGGATTTTCCATCGCCATCCCTCATCACCACAACACTAGTGATGGTTCCAAATTCACCAAAAGTTTTGTTCAAATCCTCCTCAGTTGTTGTTTCAGATAAATTCTTCACAAAGACATTGTTGAATCTCATCTTGTCACTAGCAGTGTCCCTTTCCTGCTTGCGAAGGAAAGGTCCCACATAAACTTGCTTATCATTCAACAGCATGCCATTCAGTTTCTCAATTGCTTTTTGGGCAGCTTCTTCACTGTCAAACTGCACAAAACCATAGCCTTTAGACTGGCCAGATGGGTCAGTAGCAACCTTGCAAGAAAGGATGTTCCCAAATGCTGAAAAAGTATCATGCAAAGCCTTGTGGTCAATTGCCTTGTCCAAATTCTGTCAAGTAATGCATTCAAGTCAGACAAGAAACAGAAATGGAACTCGATGAAGCCAAAAAAAATACAAATAAACATAGCAACAAGCAAATTGACCTGTAATAAAATACAAATACCTTAATAAATATATTTCCAGCCCCACTTTTGCGAATAGTTGGGTCACGATGAGAATACATAACCCTGATTGGACTTCCATTCAGGGGAGTAAAATTCAGAATTTCCAATGCCCTCGCAGCTGTAAACATGTTCCACACAAAACAGAAGTGAACGGATGGAATTTAACACAACACGCCAGGAAGACCAAAAAAAATTGACACTCTACATTCTCTACATGCAAAACATTAAGGGTGTCAATGCATTCATTATTTGTTATCAAATTCAACCAAGTCTTGATTTCTAAGAACATATAAATACTCTTCAAAAGTCATGATACCCAGTTGAAAACCCCTGCCAAAAATTATGAAGTTCGAAACTTTTCGCTCAAAGGTACATAAAACACCACAGTATCATTCAGACCCATTAAAACCATTCAATTAAATACAACATCAACACTAAAACCTAACAGAAAACCACTCAACTATATAATCTTCGTTTCTCCACTTAATAATCACCCACTAAAAACCAAAAACTAAAAAAAAAAAGGCAATAAAAAATGGAAACTGACCATCTTGAGGATTGCTGTAGTTAACATAACCATAGCCAAGGGACCTACGGCTCGTCAAGTCCCTGCAAACCCTGACTGAAACCACTTGACCCACTTGATTAAACAGATCATACAGCTGGGAATCAGTCACACTTCCTTCCAGATCACCCACGTAAAGCGACGTCGTCACAAAATTAGGGTTATTAGCCCCTGCATTCACGCTCTGTGGTTGAACTGGTACTTGAACTTGTGCCATTTCCGTTTCCTTTTTGCTTTTCTCGGAAGAAGTTTTGACTTTTTTGTGGGTTTTGAAATAACTTCCCTCTCCTCTTTTTATTACAAGAATAAAAAACACACAGGCCAACTGTTTAATAAAATGCCTAAGAGAGAAGTTTTGATTTTTTTCTTTTGAATTATGTTTTTTTTTTGTTTTATGGAGGAGAGGGAAGGTGAAGGAGGAGGAGGAGATATTGGCCGCCGGATAAGAAGTGGTGGTGGGGGCGGCGGAAATATTGAGAGAAGGGGAGGGAGGGATAGAGAAAGAGAGAGAGTGCAGTGGTGGGAGCTGCAATTAAAAAAAGGGACGAGTGTTTTGGGGCTGAGAGAGGGTTAGAGGGTTGTGTGTAAAAACCCTAAGATTGTGTGAGGGAGAGGTATCAACCATCGGATTTGATGGAGTGTGGGGTCCAGATGAGGTCAAGTGGGTAACTGCTAGTATAAAGAGGTTTGGACGCGCGATACAGGCAGTCTTTGCATAATATTATTTTTTTTGTAAATTTTTTAGTTTTTAAAATTATTTTTTCTTTTTAATTTCACTTTACAACAAATATATATTTTTTTATTTTTATCTTGAATTTTTATATTAAAATTAATTTTTTTATTTCATCATTCAAATTAAAAATTAAGTTTTATAATTTTTTAGATATAGTATTTTAAATCTAATAACTTTAATAACAAATTTAAAAGAGTAAATATGAGTTAATAATTTTTTTAAAAAAATTAGTTTTATAATTTTTTTATTATATTGTTTTATTCTCATTATTTGAATAGTAAATTTAAAGGGATATATGAGGATGACCGAAGCTGATAATTAAGGTTACAAACAAATTAGTATTTCTAGTTGATCATAGCTTATTTTTTAGAGTATTTCTTTACTTCATTTTCTCTTACTATATTCAATAAGTTATGAATTAAGTGGCGTCGTTTGCTATATTTATTTCTAACGAATGTATTGGATATTTCCTGAGCATAACAACAGGATTCACATTATATATTCATGACTTCCAATTATGAGGCGACCTATTCCACCAGATAATTTATCAATCTACCACGGGGGCTAACATGTGGACCCCCCTCCCAGCATGGTTTTAAGATCTAGTTTGATAGTCGGCGATTTTAGATTTTGACCAGATTATTAGGTTTTGACTGATTATTAAATAACTTTGATTAAATTTTATTTTTTTATAAAAATTAAAAAGATATCATTTTAATAAAAAAATAAAAATTAATAAGTTTGTAATTAGATCAACCTACAAGATTTTCTGGGTTATACTAAGTTTTTTAACCTAATTTAAATTTAATTTTAAATTAACTAAATTCTAGATTAACCGGATACACCAAGCTGAATTTTAAAACTATGCCTTTTAACGGAAGACTTGTTAAGCATAGGGATAGGCTGTATAATAAAAAAATAAATAAAATAGTAAAGACCCGAATCTGTTCCGTGAAAAAAACAATACCGAGGATGCTGACAAGACAGTCAATTTAAATCAACATGCCATCATGTCAGTTTGCAAGCCGAACAAGCAATGCATTGATTTGTTGTCTTCCACGTCAACAAAATTGTAAGCATGAACTTACTGATAGGCATCACATCGCCTGAGGTTGTTTGGAAGGCCTCTTTTTTCTTTTTTCATTTTGGGGTTATCCACATTCTTCTCGAAAAGTTAGACTAATCGAGTTCGAAATCTGTACTCTTAAACTCCAATCAATGTACGCTTCCGGTTTTTATTTTTCACAAGTCAGGGTCAATTAACACCTACACAACATTTGATTAATGTAATGGCGTGGTTCGGCCGACAAGGACTTTCGATCGGCTGGTGATTCTGACATCAACGTTAGCTATTTGTTGTTCCGTTCATTACTCATTCCTCGCCGATAAACTTGAACCACACATCGACCTCGTTTTGCGCGAAAGGAGAGTTTCGAAGCTACACGGCGGGTTTTATTTCACGCTGGATGATACGCCCACGTGAAGGAGGGTGTTTTTTTAATTAAAATATTTTTATTTTTAATACCAGTATATTTGACGTAAGATTATTGAAAAATTCATAAAATCATCAGCTATTTTTTTTTTAAAATAAAATATTTAAAACACAAATTAAAATATTGAACATGGAAGTGGACAAACGCGGCCTCCACGCGATGTTCGGTGCCCCCTGCCACACAAACTCATCGAACTTTCTTACGTGTACCGAGACAGGACAATTCTCGTTTCCCTCCTCTTTTCTCCTCATCGCTTGTAGACAAATCTCTTACATCCAAATTGTTTTCTTGAAAATTGCCTTCATTCCAAAACTGGCAAATTAAAATTTATTTATCGTGAATCTTTATAATTTAAATTTCGTTAATATTTTCAACTTGTAAAGTTTTATAAACAATAATTTATTAACAATACTGTTGAATTATTTAAATTATTATTTCTATCTCACCAAGCACACAATGTCTTGATATACTGAAATTAATCTACATGTGAAATATTTAAATAAAATATCTTATTAGAAGATAATCTACATGTGAAATGTTTTAGGTAGACAAAATCCAAAAAGTCAAAATAAAGTAATAGAATATAAGAAGTAAATCCATTAAAGGGCTGGATAAGCCGTGACTTGCGAGCTGTAGAGGGGTCCACGGAGTTAAAGAAAGAAAGGTCCTCACCAAGCAATTCGCGTCTCGACGTCTCTCAAGTTTCCTCCTATCTCGGAACAGAGCAACCCCAAAAACAGCACTTTCTGATTCAAAAGAATCGAAGCGCTATCTCTGTACCCATCTGCTTCAAATCTCACTTGGAAATTCCTCAGTTAGAGCAATTCAATACACTCTTAACGAACCCCCCCTTCCCGACAGAACAAGCGTAACATTTTTACCACCATTGTTGGTCTAACCCTAACTACAATCATCTCCTGCTACATGGCTTCTGTGACGAACACTTTACTACTCTCTCTGCCTCCGCCACTCTGTTTCAATACCAATAACAACCAGTCACCACCACCTTCTCTTTTTGTTTCTAAAACCCCAAGATCGAAATGTTGTCGTCTTGGCTCCTCCTCCGTCCCTCGATCACCGTACCGTTCTTCTGCTACAGTTGCCTTGTCCACTGTAGCAAACTCTGTTCCGGTGAATAACTGACTTACCCGCCTCTTGCTTCTGTTTTCTATTTATAGCGTTTTTTTTATACATAAGTTTTTTTCTCTGCAGGCGAGAAGTGGGATTTACACAGTTGGTGATTTTATGACCAAGAAGGAGGGTTTATATGTCGTTAAAGCTAACACAACCGTTGATGATGGTAATTAGTACTTTTTCATTGATTATGAGTTGTTCTGTTTGTTGATTTTATTTTTTCGTGAATATATTTCTGCAGCATTGGAGGCTCTCGTAGAGAAGAGAATAACTGGGTTTCCCGTCATTGATGATGACTGGAGATTGGTAAGTTTGTCATTTTATCTAATGATTCAACTGTCTTACGGTTTCTAGTCATGCTTACTAGTTCCTTGCTTCTATGCTGTTCTTGGGATTTCGTGGAGTCCAAAGTTCACCCTGAGAAAAAAAAGCTAAGATCTAAACTAGAAAACTAGTCTAAGAAGTAGTAAAATATCCATGTTACTTGTTTCTGAAAATGAAGGATAACACTCGGTCAGCTAGAAAAACTATATTTATTTGAGATTGTGTTGTAAAGAACTGATTTCAAGTCTTTACTTGTTGCAGGTTGGTGTTGTTTCGGACTATGACCTCCTCGCGCTTGATTCTATTTCAGGTAGTATAAGATTAGTGAAGCCAGTGTTGGATTTTTATGTCTTTTTTTCCTGTACATTTTCACCATTGTTTGCTCCTTTGTTTGAATTTTCTCATGAAGAGTGCATGCGTGGGAAATTATTTCCATTTAGACGTAATCTCCTCATTGCCATTGCGTGTTCTGCAATTTTTGTGTTTCTTCTTCTTCCCCCTTTTCTTTTCTAGAGAGTTCTTGAGTTGACCGGAGAATGATGGTGAGTTAGATTACTATGGTTTTCAAAACCAAGTTGATCTCTTTGTTAATTTTTTAGCTCCATTAAGTTTGATTCAAGGAGTTCCATTAAAGTTGGGCTGAAGAAACTTGGCTACAAGTGCTTTCTCAGACCATGACGGATTGATGGTCATAACAATTTAAACAACTACACGGCCACCTTACCTGCCAACTTCTTTTATTTGTTAGATTTGCTTGCTTATCTAGTCGAGCAATCCTAATTCATCTTGGCATCAATTGAAAAGTCAATTCTGGCATCAATTTGCTAGGCTTGGAGATAGACTAGAGTAAAAACAGATAAGCTAGGGTAACTAATAATGTTGGATTCATGGCCTTTCAGAAATAATTTTTCTTCATCCCTTTGATTGTGGCAACATTATGATTATTCTTAGCTTGTTTCTCAAACTTTTCTTTTCAATCTTGAGGGCCTATAGCATCAAGGATGCTGTACTGATTCAGGTTATATATATATATATATATGTAAATGCATGCATGTATGTATTGTTTTGTTAGATGTTGGTACTTAGTTTTGTCATTCCTTATTGCTCTTTGTCAACAAACAGGCACTATAATTTTGTAATGTGTGAAACTGCTACTAATTTCTTCTTTTGGTGTCTATCAGGTGGCTGTCAAAATGACACGAACTTGTTTCCTAATGTTGATAGTTCTTGGAAGGTGTGTGAAGCTCCTCTTTGATATTCCAGATGTTTGCATCTGGTATTTGTATTCGAGCATGCATGCATCCATCTGTTTGTATGTATTTTTGTTTCTTTAAAAAATGAGATATTTTGACTGATTTCTATAGTTAGAGATTAGAATGCTTTGTGTTTGTCAAATTCAGAGCTAATGCCCTTCAATTCCCAATAATGTTGTAGACCTGCTGTTATACTTGCCAATCAAATATACAAACGAACAGAAACAAATTGAACATAGTATTTTCTTTAGGCATGAAGTTGGTGATAATTGGGGGCCACATCTGCAAGAAAAGATATGTAGTTTGTCATACTTCTAAGAGGATGATCAGGCCATGATTAGCAAACAAATCATTAACCATTTCTTTGTCAGATTAAGAAAGGTGGGTGTTGTGGGGGTGGGGGTTCGGTAAGTCTTTCCAACACTGGAGTTGCCCTTACTATTGAATCCAAGGTTCAGAATGAAAATGGGGGGTGGGTTGGCTCAATAAGGCAATTTGCCCTTTTAAAATCCTTGCCATCCTTCCTTTTTCAAGTACATGGCATGCAATCAAGGAATGCTCAGTACATCCTCCTTCACCAGGGCTTGCTCACAATTAGTCAACAAACTCTTATTGAAGGGAGGTAAAGAATGCAGAAGAATGTGGCCAGTTGATGGTTTGATTGCTGCACCATTACATTTAGCACCATCCTGCAATCCAACTGCTGGCCTTACATACAAGTTTTGCTTGAACAAATTCTCCAAATGCAGGGATATTCTTGTTGTTGGGTAGATGTAATGATGGTAATTTCTAATAGTTAATGGAAAACCATAAAACAACTTGAAAAATGAGAGTTTTCTCCATCGTGGGAATTGGGCCTATAATAAGAGCTTGATGGTAGAAATACAAGAGAGACTGGCATGTAAACTGGCAAAGGGCATTTTACTTCTAGAACATTTTTCGGTTAATGGTTTTTAGTACTGAATTCTGTGTCTTGATAAATATTGCAGACTTTTAATGAGTTACAGAAACTGTTAATCAAGAACAACGGCAAAGTTGTTGGTGATTTGATGACTCCTAATCCTCTAGTTGTTTATGAAACTACCAATCTAGAGGATGCTGTTAGGTATCAACTCTTTCCACTCTAGTGTATCCTTTTGTTCTTCAAGGACATTTCTGTTTAAACCTGTAAGACAACATGTTCTATTTTGTACTTCCATAAATGTATGACAATACTTTCGAGAAGATTTTATTATGCATTTTCTCTCTGTCCAAGCTTTATTAAAAATATTTTCTAAATGGTTATCAAATTTCTAATTTTTTCTCTATTGCAATCGGATTCTGTGGGAATTTTCACATTAAACTGAAAACATGCTTGATGTCCTCATCTAATGACAGGTTGCTGCTTGAAACAAAATATCGGCGACTCCCAGTGGTAGATGATGATGGAAAGCTGGTAAGAATTGTTCCCAATATTCTTTATTCAATCTTATTTTATGGATTCTAATCTGTTCTGAGTAATTTATAACTGGTCTCTAATTTAAAACCAAAGGCTGGAATCATTACACGGGGAGACATTGTTAGAGCTGCTCTACAGATAAAGAATGCTACTGAAACGTCAGCATGAGTTCGTGTTCCACGATAGATTTAAGACTTCTGAAGTCTATATTGATATAGCAGTGCTCTGTTTTTGTTCAACACAAAGGCTTTGCAGTTCATTCTTCCAGGTACAATCAGAGGGAAGCTATCAATCTCCTGCCCTAACAGTCTTTTCTGTTACAAATTGTATTTTTTATGAGGTTCAAAACTCTGATTTCTAGTTAAATTTTATATATAGTATAGGCTTGATAAATATGAAATCTTGTGTCTAGGCTTGGAGTGGTTTGGCAGCAGTCTAACGCAAGGTTTTTTTCAATGTAGCATTCTTGTTGCAAGTAAGATTTCTTGCCGCAACAAGACCAATTATTTTGACATTTTCCCATTATTGTAAAGGAGTCTTAATTCTCAAGAGAAACAATATTTGTGTATTGGCTACAGCACCTCAACTGTTGGAATCTAACCAAATCTGGCATGGCACCCCACTGGTTCAGCTCCTCTGTTTTCATCAAACAATTAGTCATCTCTAGTGTAAGAGGTCCATCGCATCCTTCTGTTTTTATTTCCGTTAATAACGTATTCCTTTTGTTGTCCGTTAATGAGGTGGCGAGCGCTGTCACTAGTTTAGTTAAATAAAAAATTAAATACTAATTTGACTGCAAGTTAATGGAAAGAAACCTAGGGTTAGTTTGATGATTTTCAAAAAAATTAATTTAGTTTTTAAAGAATTAACCAGCGTAAACCATTAAAGAAATTAAGTCATGGTTAATGAAATCAGAGGGTCAAGTTATTATATTGCTAAATTCGAACTAAATTATTATTTACTCTTGAAACAAACAGGGAGTATCAATTGCTATAAAATATGAACTCGAGAGTAAACCAAGTTTCAGAATATAGCATGTCTACCCTCTACCGACCTTATCAAACTGCCATGATTCTTCCATAATAGCTGACATCCTCGCTGACGTCGTCTAGGTTCTTGAGAGTGATGTCCATTCTTGTTGTGTGTAAAAAATGGATAAATCCCGTGGATATTCATTTCATTTCTTCTTATAAATATTCCATTCGATGTCTTCAATGCACATCCCATGATATGGAACTTATGAAGTCCAAGGCTCTCTTCCTCTCTTGCCAGCCAAGCTTTCATCCAAACCCACCCCCTCTGCAACGATGGACTTAAATTCTCCTCCAGTTGAAATGTTCTTCTTTCCATTTGTTGGTGGAGGCCACCAAATCCCCATGATAGACATAGCCAGAGTCTTTGCTTCCCATGGTCTCAAAGCTACCATAATTACCACTCCAAAACATTCCCTCTCCTTGGAAACATCAATCCACCGTGACCAAAAATCTGGTCTCCCAATCTCCATCCACGCTCTTGAGCTGTCTGACAATGTTGATATAGCCGACACGGACATATCCGCAAACTCCTCCACTGACACTTCTATGCTCCAAGAACCTCCTCAAAATCTTTTACTCGAAGGAAAACCAGACTGTATTGTTCATGATGTGTTTCATCGGTGGTCTGCTGATGCTATTGACAGTGTTAGGATTCTAAGAATTACTTTCAATGGGAATGGATGCTTTGCTCATTGTGTCCGAGAAAATATAGAACGCTATAAGCCCCATCAGAAGCTAACTTCTGATTTGGAGCCTTTTATTGTTCCAGGTCTTCCTGATGGGATTGAACTGACCACGTCCCAGTTACCATTCCTTGGAAGACCACCAAATGGTGGAGGGTTGCATAAAAGAATGCCAGGATCAGATGAGAAGAGTTTCGGTGTTATGGTTACTAGTTTCCATGAATTGGAGACTGCTTATGTGGACTCCTTCAGGAATGAATTAGGCAACAGGGCATGGCTCGTGGGACCAGTTTCATTATGCAATAGAAATGTGGAAGATAAGGCTAAGAGAGGCCAAAAGACTTCAGTTAATGAGCAATCCATTTTGAGCTGGCTAGACAGAAAAGAACTCAATTCGGTTCTTTACGTCAGTTTTGGTAGCTTAGCTCGTTCAGCCCCTGAACAAATCCTTGAGATCGCCCACGGTCGTGAGGCTTCCAATCACCCATTCATATGGGTGATAGGAAAAATCCTTAAATCAACTGGACAAAATGGAGAAAGCAAAGAAAATTTGTTCCCATTGGGCTTGAAGATAGAACTAAAGAATCCAGAAGAGGACTAATAATAAGAGGCTGGGCTCCTCAATTGTTGATATTAGAGCATCCGGCTGTTGGAGGGTTTGTCACTCATTGTGGGTGGAACTCAACTTTAGAAGGTGTGAGTGCTGGAATGCCAATGGTAACATGTCCTATAACTGCAGAGCAATTCACCAATGAGAAGTTAATCACTGATGTGTTGAAAATTGGGGTTAAAGTGGGGAGTTGCACTGGATGTCGCCAAGGACCGAGTCATGGGTTTTAGTGGGGAGAGACAGAGTGGAGGCAGCGGTAAAGAGGCTAATGGGCAGTGGCGAGGAGGCAGCCGAGATGAGAAGAAGAGCTGAAAAACTTGGAGTGAAGGCAAAGATAGCTGTTGAAGAAGGTGGATCCTCTTGTAAGAATGCTGATGCTTTGATCCAAGAACTTGAATCTCGCAGGCAAGGTTGAGACTTTGCGTAGCTTGTTACATGGACTCTGCTTTCCAGTGCAGCAACTGTTTTGGGTTAATGTCAAATGATCTGCAACTGGTTGAATGAAGGGATGGTAATGGATCGGGTTGGAGCCTAAAGTTGGTGGACTGTGATTTGTTTTTTAAAGTTTTTTTTTTAATATTAAAATATTATATTTAAAAAAATGCGCGGTTGTATGTTAAGCACAGCTTTTGTTTTATCCATTTTTAATTAAGAACATTTAAAGCAGTACCTGAAGCCGCTGGAAACCTCGGTCCTCGCCTGGTGGATTGCCTGTCAGGGTTTTTAGCATTGCTGGCAGGTGGCAGAATGCAATGGGACCATACGAGTCAACTAAAAAAGTCATTCTACGGGTCCAAGTCGTCTCTTGCATCAATAATCGAGGACTGACTTTGCTGCTCCTTGAATATTAGAAGTTGTTTGTTTTTTTATTTTAAAATGTTTTTTTAAAAATTAATTTTTTAATTTTTATTTAAATTAATATTTTAAAATTATTTTGATATATTAATATAAAAAATATTTTTAAAAATATTATTTGAATATATTTCTAAATAAAAAATACATATTAAAAAAATTACAAAATCATGTCACAATTGTCGAGATAGGAGAACCAAACCACAGACCTTTGAAGTTAAAACAGTAGTCTAAGGTGGAATTTCTAACCACAAATTTAAAGAAGTGTTCAATACTCCAAAACTCAGTGCTCATATATGCCCCACTCATTCTTTGAAAAATAGACTGAGCTTCTCTATCTCCCTCTCACTTTTCATTCCTTGTCTGCAACATCATCATTTTCTTCTCTGCTTAATCCAGCAATCCAGTTCATCTTGAAAGGCTTAACGGTATTATTGTCTCCAATTATCAGTGTCATTAGCACCTCTTTTAGTCTTTTGATTGCCAGGAATATACATGGGTGGTGAGGAGAATCAGCTACACATCTTCTTCTTCCCCTTCATGGCGCATGGCCACATGATACCAACCATAGACATGGCAAAGCTATTTGCTTCTCGAGGAGTGAAAGCAACCATTGTCACCACTCCTCTCAATGCACCACTTGTTTCCAGAACAATCCAGAGGTCAAAAGGTTTGGGTTTTGATATCAATATCAAAACCATCAAGTTTCCTGCTGTTGAGGTTGGATTGCCAGAAGGATGCGAGAACGCAGATTCGATCACTTCTCATGAGACACAGGGAGAAATGACCAAAAACTTTTTCATGGCAACAACCATGCTCCAACAACCACTTGAGAAGCTACTACAAGAATGCCACCCTGATTGTCTTATTGCTGACATGTTCCTTCCTTGGACTACTGATGCTGCAGCCAAATTTGGGATTCCAAGATTAGTATTTCATGGCATCAGTTGCTTTTCTTTGTGCACTTCAGATTGCTTGTACAGATATAAGCCGTACAAGAAAGTTTCTTCTGATTCTGAGCTGTTTGTTGTGCCTGAGCTTCCTGGTGACATCAAGTTCACAAGCAAGCAACTGCCAGATTATATGAAACAAAACGTGGAAACTGATTTTACTAGGTTAATTCAAAAGGTCAGAGAATCATCACTGAAGAGTTATGGGATTGTCGTCAATAGTTTCTATGAGCTCGAGTCGGATTATGCTAATTTTTTGAAGGAGTTAGGGAGGAAGGCATGGCACATAGGCCCAGTTTCGCTATGCAATAGAGAATTTGAAGATAAAGCACAGAGAGGAAAGGAAGCTTCAATTGACGAACATGAGTGTTTGAAATGGCTCGACTCAAAGAAGCCTAATTCAGTTGTTTATATATGCTTTGGAACTGTAGCCAATTTCAGTGATTCTCAGCTAAAGGAGATTGCAATAGCTCTTGAAGCTTCAGGGCAGCAGTTTATTTGGGTTGTCAGGAAAGACAAGAAAGCTAAAGATAAAGAGGAATGGTTGCCTGAGGGATTTGAGAAAAGAATGGAAAGCAAGGGACTGATTATAAGAGGATGGGCGCCACAAGTAGTGATTCTTGATCACGAAGCTGTAGGGGGGTTTGTGACTCATTGTGGGTGGAATTCGACCATGGAAGGCATAGCTGCCGGGAAGCCAATGGTAACATGGCCAGTTTCCGCAGAACAATTCTTTAATGAGAAGCTGGTGACTGACGTGCTAAAAATTGGTGTGGCTGTTGGTGTTCAACAATGGGTTACAGTATACGGGGATAAAATTACGAGTGGAGCTGTAGAAAAGGCCGTAACTCGAATCATGACAGGTGAAGAAGCAAAGGAAATGAGAAGCAGAGTTGAGGCCCTTGGAGGAATGGCAAAGAGGGCTATCGAAGAAGATGGTTCATCTTACTCTAATTTGAATGCTCTAATTGAAGAATTAAGAGTCAGGCGCCCCTGAAAACAAGCAAGCAGTAGGAAGATTTCAGATTTTTAAGCCATGGCAGGGAACTTGATTCTATAGAATGTTGTTTAGTGAGAGAGGAGAGCGCGTGTTCCTGATGAATTATTTTTTACATGCTTTGAACCCTTACCATCTCTCTTAATCTCTTTCTTTTATGGTTGATCGCCAGCTCTCATTCAGTGCTTCTTGTATGCAAACAAACTGCATGCTTCAGTGAAATTTGGTGCAGTGTGAATAAGCTAATCTCTGCTCACAAAGCTTGGTTATAAAGCAAAGCAGAGGTTGAAGAAGCTCCCGAATGCAAGACAGAAAAACATATCTTGATATATTTTTAAATAAAAAAATACCTGCTGCTGTATAAAGTTGTGTATTTTGTACTCTATTTTTTTAAAAGCGTCAAAATTATGCATCCTGGAATTTGGAGGTCCGTCAAAAGTGATCTTCTTCCGCATTCATCTCCCTGAAATTGTGTTCGTGCGTCATTGGAGTTCACACATTCATGAATGTATTACTAGTTCAAGCCCCTACCGCCTTCAGGAATCAAAAAGTCGTCTTGATTGTATCCCTCTTCTGTCTTCTACTTAGGGTCGTGATGTAAGCGCGTATGTCATAATAAAGAGGCGTTCTACGCTTGGAGGTGCATTACAGGGAGCTATTAATCACAGAATTTGGCAATCATTAAATATAATTTGTTCTAGGAGGAACATATTCTTATTTTACATCGGGTCATGTTTTTAGATTTAAATCATTAATTTCAAATTGAATCGACATCATTTAATATATTATAGAAATAATAATGACTTAATATTCTATGATCTATTCATTTTCTAGCTTAATATAAATTGTAAATTTAAAATCAATGGTAAAATTTGAAATAAAAGATCAAAATCTAGGATAGAGGTGTAAAATAAATTCCTTATATAACTGACTTTATTTTGATTGCTATAATCACCACCGCACAAACAATTAACACAAATGAATTATAAAACTAGAAGAAAAGAGCATCTAATTAACCCTTTAAATAACTTAATTAAAAAATATGAATGATAATAGGTGAATCACATGCTATGATATTATTATATTTATATTTTATGTGTTATTTAATTTTTAAGAGATTCATATATTTATACCTTACACTTCAAGTTTAAGTGTGTGTGTGTATTAACAACTTGGATATAGCATTTCACCTGCAAGCGTAGAACGCCACTTTATTATGACATACGCGCTTACATCACGACCCTAAGTAGAAGACAAAAGAGTGATACACTGAAGACGACTTCTTGGTTCCTGAAGGCGGTAGAGGCTTGAACCCTTGAACTAGTAATACATTAATGAATGTGTGAGCTCCCATGTTGCTCGAACACAGTTTCACTTTTTTCTTATATATATATGTGTGTGTGTGTTTGTGTATTTGTTTGGTTCGGGATCGATAACCATCTTGTATGGATTAAATTATTATCCTTATTTAGTAATAAACAAAGAAAAATAAGTGAAAAAAATATATAATGCAGCAGTGGACGTTATTGTTCTCTTAATATTGCAGTAACTCTCTTGCCACTTTTAGGGAAATTTCTTTTGTGCGGTTGGAAAGTTCAGGTGATTATTTCTTGACAGGAGCAATGACGTGTGTGTAGTTAAACAATACAAAGTCAAGAGAAAAACCTAGCATTGGCTGGAAATTTCGTAGCTCGAGAAAAATCTAGTTAAATAATACTCTTGCATCAAAATCTCAGATGCCTAGACCTGTCTGTTTATAAATACCAATTCATGTCCAGGAAGATACCAGGTCCATGAGCATAGAAAAACAAAATCAGCTCAAGCTTTTCTTCTCCTTCATCGTCACTCCCGTCTTTCATTGACAAATTCAGTTCTGTTCCTTTTTTTATCCTACAAGACCACATGGGTAGTTTGGGTCACCAATTGCACATTTTCTTCTTCCCCTTCTTTGCTCATGGTCACATGATACCGTTCGTGGACATGGCCAAGCTTTTTGCTTCTCGAGGCATAAAGACAACTATCATCACCACTCCTCTAAACGCGCCTCTCTTTTCGAAAACTATCCAAAAAAACAAAGAGTTGGGTTTTGATATTAATATCTTGACCATCAAATTCCCCGCGGCAGAGGCAGGTTTTCCTGAAGGATATGAAAATACAGATGCATTCATTTTCAGGGAAAATGCAAGGGAAATGACCATAAAGTTTATCAAGGCCACAACCTTGCTTCAAGCACCCTTTGAGAAGGTGCTACAAGAATGCCACCCTGATTGCATTGTTGCTGATATGTTCTTTCCCTGGGCTACTGATGCTGCTGCCAAATTTGGAATTCCGAGGCTAGTGTTTCATGGCACTAGTAACTTTGCTTTGAGTGCTTCAGAATGTGTGAGGCTTTATGAGCGACACAAGAAAGTTTCATCAGATTCCGAACCTTTTGTGGTGCCTGATCTTCCTGGTGATATAAAGTTGACAAAGAAGCAACTGCCAGATTTTGCAAGAGAAGATGCTGAAAATGACTTTAGCAAGTTCTTGAAAGCATCTAAAGAAGCTGAATTGAGGAGCTTTGGTGTCGTTGTCAACAGCTTTTATGAGCTTGAGCCAGCTTACGCTGATTACTACAGGGTGGTCTTGGGCAGAAGGGCTTGGAATGTAGGCCCGGTTTCACTATGCAATAGAGACACTGAAGATAAAGCAGGAAGAGGAAAAGAAACCTCAATTGATCAGCATGAGTGTTTGAAGTGGCTCGACTCAAAGAAACCAAATTCAGTTGTTTATATTTGCTTTGGAAGCATGACCGTCTTCACTGACTATCAGCTTAAGGAGATTGCAGCAGGTCTCGAAGCTTCTCGTCAGCAGTTTATCTGGGTAGTTAGAAGAAACAAAAACGGTCAAGAAGACAAGGAAGATTGGTTACCTGAAGGCTTTGAGGAAAGAATGGAAGGCATGGGACTAATTATCAGAGGATGGGCACCCCAAGTTTTGATTCTTGATCATGAAGCAATAGGGGCATTTGTGACTCATTGTGGATGGAACTCAACTCTTGAAGGCATAACTGCAGGGAAACCAATGGTTACATGGCCAATATTTGCTGAGCAATTCTATAATGAAAAGTTGGTGACTGATGTTTTGAAAACTGGAGTTGGTGTTGGAGTTAAGGAATGGGTTAGAGTGCATGGAGATCATGTTAAAAGTGAAGCTGTAGAGAGGACAATCACTCAAATTATGGTGGGTGAAGAGGCAGAGGAAATGAGGAGCAGAGCAAAGAAGCTAGGAGAAACGGCCAGGAAGGCTGTCGAAGAAGGTGGATCTTCTTACTCTGATTTGAATGCTTTGATTGAAGAGCTGAGGTGGCGTCGCCCGTGAAACAACGCAGACATGAGGAATGGTTTTGGCGATTTACAGCATTCATCATTTCCTTTATTATGCAATCTCATTTACAAATTAATAAAGTTGCGATTTTAATTTTTTTTTTAAGAATAAGATGATATTAAAATAAATTTTAAATATAAAGAAAATATTGTTTTTATATATTTTTAAACCGAAAAAACACTTTAATTTTTTTTTTTACTATAATTTCAATCAGCTCCATTCCTGATGGTTTCGAGATGTCCATCTCATATCTTTAGCCCATGGTCCGGCGGAGACCCTGCAGCCCAGACCGTCTCATTGTCGATTTACAATACAGTCTGCTTCTAAGAGTGATAAATCTAAAATGCTGTTTTTCTTATAAAAATAAATGAACATTTTTTTCCCTCTTTCTTCCTCGCAACAATCATTTCATGGTTGCGGATACTAGATCAAAGAAAATAGGAACCAAGCGGAAAAGCACAAAATCTTCATGGCATCCACCAGTGAATCAGTCACATTGAATGGACAGGGTAGGAAATCTCACTTTTGACCCCCAAAAAAGGCCCTTTCTAAGAAAATTAACAGGATTACAGTCGATCTTCATCATAAATGTTACTAAGAAGAAAGCATGGAGTGTTTTCTTGAAGGGCAGCGCAGGCACATTCAACAAAACACATGGTAGTTTTGTGAAACTCAACACATCCTGTGGAGACCTTGGATACATGCAAACTCTCTCATAGGGGATGGACCAAAGGCAGCAAGGATCTGCACAACATATCTCCCAGCTAAGCTTCCAAGTATCCCTTTCCACGGTTTCATAGCTCCTTTTTACAAGCTTGTAATCTTTTCCTGACAAAGGCCACCTTTATTCTTGCTGTTCTAAAGTGTTCTCACAAAAAAAAAAAAGGATTTTTCTTTGCTTTAAATTATTATTTTGATATTTTTATGTCATCTTTATCTATTGATACAACATCTACAGACACACACACACACCTATTCTCAAACCATAACTCTCCTAGATTCCAGCTCTAACCTCGGAACTCTTTAATTTCGACCAAAACACAGCTTCCAAGAGTACTGAACAAGAGCAGTAACCCCATGCCCTATTTTCCCCACCAATAGCAAATGGCCACATGCTGCCAACCTAGACATGGAAAACTCTTAGCAGCTAGAGTTCTTAAAGCCACCTTTATCACCACTCCCCGGAAGCACCTCTCTTCACCAAATCAATACAAAAAACATAAAATCTAACCCACCCAAATAAACCTTAAGCTCAACAAGCTCCCCACACCAAAAAAGTTGGTTTACCTAAGTAACACGGTTTATAGCATGATTAAATGCTATGATTATCCAGCCTCAATATTATAAATCTTAGTTATAGAAAAATTTAGAAAAAACTTTTTAGCATTTTTAAAATATCAATAATAGTCTCTCTCTTTTTTTCTTAATAATCATGACACTCCTATTTATATTAATTTTAAAATGTTTTATAGAAAATGATTCTAATTAAAATTACAATTCTTTGTATAAAATTTTTTACTTAAAACTTATCTAACTAATAAAATCCATCTAGTATTAGGATTTTTAAGTAATAAAATACTAATTAAATTAAAAATCCTAATCTAAATAAAAAAAAAAGTCCAAAGACATCAAAGTAAATTAGACAATCTCATACAGTAATTACTAAGTCTTATTTGAAAAAATTTACTATCTATGATTATCATAAAATTTTAACCAAATAAAAAATAGAACCTTCAAAATCTTTTATTAAAATTTCAGCTTAGTTCAATGATAAGATTAAAAATTATATTTGATTTATCAAACTATATTTTGGACTCTTCTTGAACATTTTAAAATCTAAAAATCTTAATCATTAATGAAATAGTATAATAAACATTGATATGTCAAGAATATTGAAGAAATTTCCCATGCTAGCCTACTTTACTTCCAAAATACTTGCCCTCGAGTTATGTCAAAAAGAGAATAATTTCATTCTAAATGAACAAATATTTAAAATATAACATTGTAGTTAACATATTCACAGAATAATATATCTTTATAACCCGTAAAGTTTAAATATTTAATTTATGATATGTACATGTTAAAAAAAACTCTATATTTAGTGTTATAGTTTTAGTTCCTATAAAGTTCATTTATAATTCTTTCATATATTTTTTTTCTTCAAGCTTGACCTCATCATCATCTATAACTTCCAATACTTTTACATTTGAATCAAAAAAACTTTAAAATAATCTTTGAAAATAATTTTAGAAAAATTATTGGAATTTTTTATGTTCTAAATGTTTTTGTTTATAAGATCTTCATCTATAATTGAAAAATTATTGTTTTCAACTCGCAACTTTAACTTAAGATCAAGAGATTGAAATTATTTATCATCACCCTCTTTAATCATGTTTTCATCAATATGATTAGATAACTTTGACATTTTGCTTTTCATCTATATGTTTCTATCTTGTATTTCCACAAGGTTGGATATAATACAAATAATAATAATAATATATTTATTTTTTTATCCAATATAAAATCTCTTTATAATCATCTTATATAAACTCTAAAATTAAAAAAATATCTCAAATCTTGCCAAGATGAAATTAAAAACTACCATACAAGTTCTAAAGTCTAGAAATTTAAACCATCATTCTCTAGCATCACAAAACATTCATGTACTACAAGTCCTATTTTTTTTATGATAAGAAACCTTGTTGAAATAAAAAAAAAACTTTTAACTCTACTAACCATTTAATAAATCTTTTCTTTGAAAATTCCCTATCATAAAATAAATTCTCATTAAATTTAAAAATAAACATAGGTCTTAACCTGTCTTGAGTAAGTCTTCTATTCACAATCTGTGTTTGCATTACCTGTTAGCTAAGCTAGATTTGCTATGGTTTGTTCTAAATAATTAAGAGTTTTTTTTCTAACAATCTTGTTTCTACTTCTCAACCCGTATAGCGTCCTAGAGGGTCTTTATTTTTGCATCGAGAAGCAAATTATTACTGTCTCTATTCATTAAAGAAACTAACCTACTCTGATATCAATTGACATGACGTATAATATGGTTAAAAGCTATAGTTCTCAACCTTTAAGATTACTAGATCTGAGCTATAGAGAAATATAGAAAACTCTCTAGGCGATTTTTATCTTAAAATGAACACGATATTTGTATTTATATTAATTTTAAAATTCTTTATATAAAAGAATTTCTGATTAAAGCTAAAATTATTTGTATGAAAGGATTTTTCATTAAAACTTATCTAATTAGTAAAATTGATATAGCATTAAGATTCTTAAATAGTAAAATATTAATTAAACTAAAAGTCAAGATAACCACGTACAACAACTTCTAAACCTTATTTAAAGATCTTTCAAATTCATGATCTTTAAAAAAATTTAATTTAATAAAAAATAAAATCTTTAAAATTTTAGATTTTGATCCAAAGATTAAATTAAACATTACATAATTGATTTATCAAATTATATCTTTCACTCTCATGCAACTCTTCAAAATCTTTAACCATAAATAAAATAATACTTTAAGTATTATTGTGTCAAAAACATGGAAGAAATTTCCCCACGTCACTGAAGGCCTAGAAAATCTTGATTTGGTCACTAATCAAGAAACTCGCAGTAAATTCTTTGTGATCTAAATATGCTTTCAATAGCTTCTGGAACAAGTCACACGAGAGTTGCATCCACTTGGACTTGCTGTAGACCTTCTCTTTCCATGGGCTGCATATGATGCATACAAGCTTGGGGTTCCAGGTTAATCTTTCATGGTACTGGCTTCTTCAGCCTGTGTCGAATAGCATGCATTAAGCTATGACAACTCACACCAAGGTATCCTGACACCGACCTGTTCACTTTGCCTGGTTTACCGGATCCAGTTATGTTTACATGATTGGAGCTCCCAGATTATTTAAGATTAGAGTTCACAAATGGGTAAAAGAAAAATTGCTTGAATGCGCTAAAGAATCAGAGAAAAAAAGCTATCTCCTTCTGCACTACTCTTTACTAGTTCATTGCAAAAAAAATGGCTACTAGTGTGAGAAAATGTCTGCCTCATGTGATCATTCTTAACCAATCTGCTTTTGTCAAGGACAAATGGATTGGTGAAAACATTATGCTGGCAGAAGAAATTTTATGGGGTTATCACAAGCAATCTATCTCTCCTAGATGCACATTGAAGATAGATTTGATGAAAGCTTTTGATTCTATAAAATGGAAGTCTTCCTAAATGTGATGGAGGCAATGGGTTTTCTTTCCAAATTCATCAGATGGTTGCAAGCGTGTCTGGATTCTTCTAATTTCTCTGCCGCGATGTCTTTGAGGATTTATTAATGGGGAGACTGGTTTAAGGCAAGGGGATCCAATGTCCCCACACCTCTTTGTAATTTATTTGGAGGTCATTTCTTGTCTTTTGAATCAAGCTGCTGAGCAAGGAAGGGGTGCAGTATCATCCAAAATGTAAGAAAGTGTCCCTTACACCCTTGTGCTTTGCTCATGATTTGATGATATTTTCTGAAGGGGGCGTTGATGATATTTTTCAAATAATGGCCATTTCCGTCAGGTTTATTCTTTGACTGGTTTGAAGTTTAATCCTTCAAAGAGTGAGATTGTTTTTCATGATAGAACTGGTTTTCTTATTGGGAAGCTTTCAGTTCGGTATCTTGGAGTTCCATTAATACCGGGCAAGCTTTCTTCTAATGATTGAACTGGTTTTTTATCATAAGTTTGCATGAAGATTACACCTGATTTCCTCAGTGATTTTCAGTGCTCAAAACTACTGAGCTTCTTTATTTATCCTTCCTGCACAAGTAATAAAATTCATAGAGAGGAAATGTAGTGCATCTCTATGGCATGTTAAGTATGATTCTGCTATTGGGGCCAAGGTTGCTCGGGGAGATTTGACGATGCCAAAGCAGAAGGGAGGGTTGGGTATTAGAAAGTTGAGAGAGTGGAACTCAGCTTGTATTTTAAGGAATTTTCGGTGCTTAATTATGCAGTCTGGATCTTTATGGGAAGCCTGGTGTATGGCCTATTATCTGCGGGAAGAAGTCTGTGGTCCTTAAAAATGTCAAGTGATTGTTCATGGGTTTGGAGAAAGCTAACGAAGCTTAGATATTTAGCTTGGGATCACATGGAGCATTTAGTTGGCAATTCAGAGAATATTCATATTTGGTGGGATTCAAGGCATCCTCATGGACCTTTGGTAAGGAAATATGGTCCCAGAATCATTGTTGAATCTGGATTGCCTAGTTTTTCTTAACTTTCACAGGTTATTAAAGGGGGAGAATGGAAGTGGCCCGCTGCTAGATATGATGCTATGGAAGCTATTCAAAGTGCCGTATGTGGCATTTTATATCCTTCTCCAATGATGAAGGATAGAGTTGTCTGGAAGCTCACTACAAACGGGCAATTTTCTACAAAACAGTGCCTGGGATTCAGTAAGGAAGATGGGTAACGGTGTAGATTGGTTTAAACTTCTTTGGGGTCCTTTGCATATCCAAAGCATAGTTTTACCAGGTGGATTGCAATTATTAAGAGGTTATCAATTAAGAAGAGACAACTAAAAATGGGAAGAGTAGTTGATCTTATACGTGCTCTGTGCAACTCTGATGATGAAGACAGAGATCATTTATTTTTCACATGTTTGGTCTACAAAGGAATTTGGCGACAAGCCCAGCCAATGTGCAGCAGTAACGTAGAAATTGGTGACTGGAATTATGAGTTTTGTTGGGCAAAACAGAATCTTCAGAAGAAGTGTTTCCAATCCATTGTTGTGAGAATTGCATGGTGCTCCTTCATCTAATTGGTTTGAAAGGGGAGGAATCAGAGAGTACATAGCACTATTTCATCAAGTGGAAGTACGATCATCAAGAGTGTTGTTCAATCTGTTGAAAGAATGGAGTGAACTAACCAGTTGTAGAAAGCTTTCCCTAATCCTAGTTGGGCTAGTTTTTGTAAGGCTAAGCACTCGTGCAAAGATTTTTTTTTGGTTTGCTTTGGTTTGGAGCTGCAATTCTTTTGTAAACATGATTTTTCTTCCTTTTTTGGTTGATTTTGATCAAGGAGGTTTTTCTTTCATAAAAATGAAAAAGGTCTGGCATATTGGGCCAGATTCACTTTGCAAAAGATGTGCAGAAGAAAAAGCTAAAGGAGGGACGGTATCGAACACTGATCAATATGAGTGCATGAAATGGCTTGACCCTAAGAACCCCAATTCAGTTGTTTGTGTATGCTTTGGCAACACACAAAAAACTCTCTGATTCTCAGATGCGTGAGATTGTTCGAGGCCTTGAAATGTCAAAACAGGAATTTATCTGGGTAGTTAGAAAAGAAAAGAATGGGGAAGAAAATGAGGAAATGTGGTTGCCTTGTGGATGTGAAAAAAGAGTCATACAAGGGTGGGCACTCCCAGTTTTGTTCTCGATCATATAGCAGTTGGTGGATGTGTGACACATTATGGAACTCTCTCTGCTTTAGAAGGTGTCGCTGCTGGTTTGCCAGTGGTAATTTGGTCAGTTTTTGCTGACCAATTTTGATACCATTAATTGATGAATTACTAGAGGAATTGATGGGTGCAGCAGTCTTCTCTAAAATTGACCTGAGATCAGGTTATCGTCACATTACGAGGCTGGCGAGGATTATGTGAAGGGTGAAGCAATGGATAAGGCGGTGAAGGAGATGGTGGTAGGTGAGAAAGCAGGGGAAATGAAGTGTCGAACAAATATTTTTTGGGAAATGGCAAGGAAAGCTGTTGAAGACGGAGGCTTGTGTTACAATGATTGAAGAATTGAGCCTTGATCATGCTCAAGGATTGCAAGTTGCCACTGTCAGCACTGTTACCATGGGTGAAAACTCACTTGGAAAAGAAGGGTTGGGCCCTTATTTTATCAAAATGCTCATAATAGCCTTGGCAGTTTATCAGTTCAAATACGCCCCCCTGTTGTTTAGACGCTCACCCCTCGTGATTCTTCAAAATTGTCTGTCAGTTCATAGCATTATTTCTGGTATAAATCTTCCGGCGTTTTTTGTTGTTTGGATTTCAGTACAACTTTTCGCGCATACCGAATTAGCCCGAGGTCTATTGCAAACCGGCATATGACACAGATATCGACGGCCCAAAAGATCAACCCGCTACAATTCCCTGTTTTTCCTAAATCACGACATCTCAAAGCAAAATCCAAAACTTCGCCATTATTTTTCTTCTAAAATAAAACATGACATCAAATTGATAGTGTCCTGGGCCGAGTTTTAATGGGATCTCTGAAACTTTACAAGCAATAAAGCGAAACATCCGCTGTCCTGTTAAATTGATTTGCGTACTCGGGTGGAATCAATAATGAACCTTGAAACATTTTTTTAAGCTTATTTGAACACTGAGAAAAGTATATTGAAACTGAATACACGCCCACCGCACCTCCGCCATGACCCAATATTATTACTACCATGATGAGTTTTGCAAGATATGGCAACCTCAAAGTGGTCCAACTAGCTTCAATACGATAATCATTTGTTGACAGGTGACAGGCACCATTTTATTCTAACCAGCTCAACTTAGCGGCAGGGACGGCTTTATTAAAAAAGAAGGAACATAGGGTTCGAGGAAAGCATGTTATTACTAGCGAAAAGATGAGACAAATGGTTGTTGGCCCAGATTTTATTAAGAGCTGCATGCCGATGGGCCAGCTATTCAGCGTCCTGTACCCTTAACCTCTGAGCGGGGATTTGATATTTTGATTATAATGTGAAGATAGATTTTGAAATCCTGCGCCTGCCACCGGCCTCCAGGGGGGTGACATGCCAACTCTCTTCTATCTTTTAATTTATAGAAGAGAAAAAAAATGCAGACCACGAAGCTATTTGTGAGTAGTTTAGTATTTCGTGTTGCTTGAGTCGTTCTTGTGTTGGTTTATTATATTAACAGGCAAAGTGCATTAATTAGCAACTTCCTGCTCCTACCTTCGTCTGACACCCCATGAATTCATCCCATACGGAACGTTGCTCTCTTGAAAAGAAGGTGAACCGAACACGATTACAAAAGGGTTTTTAAGATTGTATTAGCTATTATAGTTTCTTAAGAAAAATTATTTAAAAATATATTAGTTATTTAACTCGTATTTCAGAACATGCTAGAATTTTTTATCTCAACAACAAGAAGATTGAACATGCAGGTATATGCAACATGTTTTTCTACATAAATAATATCAAGTATCATTACGTACATATATAATAAAATAAATGGAGAATTATTTATGTTAATAAATAAAAAATATTAATAATAATTAAATATATATTTGAAAAAATCAAAAGGCAGATACAGATTAATATATTTGGTTTTGCAATACAGTTTATTCAAATGATTATGTTTAATAACTCTGTTTATTCAAATTATTTTTTATTTAATCAAATAATAGCAGAAACATATAAACACACAAAATTAATTGAATAAAATTTAAAATAATATATAAAAAAGTATATTGTAAGGTTGCATTATTAGAAATATTATCTAGCAATAAATTTTTTCATCTTTAAAAATAAATTTTAATTATATAAAATATATAAAAAAAATTATTAATGAATTAAAATAATCTCTTTGAAAATTAAATGCATACAAAAATAATTAAAAAAATAGCTGATTAAATACAAAAAATTAAAAATAAAGAGCGTTAATATCAATATAAATTGATAAATTATTTAAAAAGACACGTTCGTTTAAAAAAAGCATAATTGTTTTTTCAAAAAAAAAGAAAAAGAAAAAGAAGAAAGAACATGTGGTGGGTCTATAAGGACAAGCCCATAGGAGGGCTCATTTTTTAAAAAACAAAAATCAATTGCCATCCCATTATTTTTTGAAAATAAATTCTAGATGACACATCGTATAATATTCAAGATTCTAGTCATTGTAGTACCTGGAAAAGCACGGTATATGTTTTATTGACCTTAAACCTCATTTTCAAACTAATTTTAACTCAAAACAAAATAGAGAATAATATAAATATTTTAATAAACTCATAAAATTACCTTAAAAATAATACAAAAACCCAAAACAAACTCTTCTTGATTTTAAATTTGATTTTTAAAGAAATTTAAAGATCTCAACAACATTTAAGTTAAACTCAAATAAAATATATAAACATTAAAATTGACTATTTTTGTGATAAAAATCATCAAATTGGTGTTAACACTAATTTTTTCTTTCTACTATTAGAATCCAACATACTATCTTTCTCTCGTCTCTTAAACTATATGTCTCTTAAACTATATGCTAAGAAATAAAATAAAAAATCAAATTATGCACTAAAATTGAATTGAAAAACTATTGGGGGATCGAAGATGTATAATCTATAAAATTTAAGGATTAAAATAATTTTTTTGTGATAACTTTGAAAGCATCTTCTATTTATGGTGTTTGTTTTTACTTAGATCCTTCTTATTTTAATTTTATTCTTAATCAATAAATTTGATTTGATTGTTCTTTAATTGTGCCCAAAAAAAGATTCATTTGTGCAAATTAAAAATTCAAAAACTAAAATGAAAGAAAATAAAAATTCTCAATAATATGTGCACCGTAATATATGAGGTGAACAGTGGAAGCATGCCTAGTTTTCATACCATATCGATTAGAGTCTTTGTAGTAATTTATTATCACTGTTCAATTCGACCCCTTCTGCTCGCCACCAAATGCTCACAGACCTGAATCTGCCAAGCTTATTTCTTCCATGCTAACTCTAATTTACTGTTCAGAGTTGAAACAGGGAACAAAATGCTGCAAATGATTTAACAAATAAATTCCATATTTATTACAACTCTTTTGAGTCACCATCAGTGGAGTCGCCTACAAATTACAATCGGAAAGACGTCCACACACATATAAAATACTGTTTATTTTTTCAAGAATGTTTTAAAAAAAATTAATATTTTTTTATTTTTTACTATAAAATAAATTTTTAAATTATTTTAATACATTAATATTTAAAAAAAAAATAATATAAGAGACAGTTTCATACTATATAGTTGCGTCTTCGAAGCAAAAACAAAAAAAATAGGGGCTCAACATTTTTTTTTTAGATTAACATGGGTGTCCGGGCCAGCTTTTGCGTAGCATGACTAATCCCACGGGCCCTAAAGTTAATGACCATGTAAGCCTCCAGTGGCTATCATATGAGCAATCAAGGACTCGAACCTAAAACTATAAAAAGAACAAATTCCTTAATTCTAAGTTCTTATCCCTTGATCACCCACCTTTGTATAGTTGAAGGCTCCTCGTTTCTAACCTCAGAAACAGCCACCTTTCTTTTAGTCAATGCAACATTATTTCTCAGTGGTTGGTGACACAGTAACGACCATAACTGAATAACATCGTCAATCACGGACTCAAAGGCTTCTCATCATTGCCTTCGAGACTATCTATTTTCACTCTCGAGAGAGAGCTGCCCTTTTCCAATAACATTAAGTGTTTTCTTCTTCTCTTTTTACAATTTCTTTAATGGATAGGCTCAGATTTGTCCTCAAGTTCATTGACACAAGATCTCAAGAACACTTCTGTTATATCGACGCCATCAGAACCTCACAACTGAACAGTTTTTCGAGGACAACATTTTCATAGAAAAATAATTCGAGACATGCACTTTACCAAACCGATGATGTGCTTTTTCCTAACACAAAGAAAAACTCGGTGCATCAAAAACTTGTAAGGGTCTATTGAGATTCAGTTATAGGGTGATAATTATTTTTTAAGGTATTTTTATTTAAAAATATATTAACATAATATTTTTTATACAAATACCTGAAAACTATTTAAAATCACTTAACAAAATAACTATCAAATTTCTTGAAATCGTTTCTCCACCACAAGGCTCGTAACGTGTCGTGTGGTATTTAATATGCCAATATAAAAAATCCATATGATGGTGAAAAGGACAGCTTCTCCATCACGATAACAACAGAAATGCTAGTTTAGCTATGAAGGCCAATTTAGCAAGTACAAGTCATTGCAGCCTTTTCTTTCCTTTTCTTGCTCTTCGACAACAGGGGCATGATATTGCGTGAGCAAGCCCCCGAGTTTAAAAAATTCTCAGTTCGGCTGGGTTTGAGATGGTATGAAATCAATATATATATATATATATATATATATATATACATGGCTTGGTTAACAATATATAAATTTATGTACATGATTTGAAAGAATAAGACAGAATAAAATATAACAAGTATCTAATTTATCCTTTTTTATTTGCTTCGAGAATAAAGACATCGGCGCAAGAACTGTCCCATATAACATCTGAAAAATAATATAAAAGAAATTATTGTTACGATGTGGATGAGAGGAAAAAAGAGTTCACCTCAAACCAGCTTTATTCCATACGTTTTATCCGTTCCACGTCTCCTCAGGAAGCCATTGCAAGTTGCACACTGACTGGTATGATCTTGGTCCATCCCTAATCATATAAGGAAAAAAAAAACGCATTATAGGAAAGGATGCACTGCAAATACAAGAAATACTGATGAGACAGAGAATGAATGAAAATTCACTTCCCCCGAAAAAAATAACATCAAGGAAAATTCTGCAGCAAAGAATGAAAGAAAGGACGAAAAAAAATGAAAAAAGACAGAGAAGAAAGGAAAAGGTAAAAATCTGGCAATGGATTACAACTCACAAAAGATTAGTCAAACAATCAATGGAGACCCCAAAAAAAAAGTATGATTAAAGGAAACGCTACTCGGACGAAAGAAACTGAGAGTTCAGCTCGGATATGAATTACAGTGAAATGCTAGGCATATATAACAGTGACAGGGACTGTAAGATTGGTAGGTAGCATCGAAAAACAAGCAATGAGTAATTCACTGCACTTTCTGACCGAAAATAAAGTTCTTAGGTAAGTATTATTAAACTCTTTCCAGTCTAGAAAAAACGAACATGACAAGCAAGGCAGGAAGAGCAATGCCTGTTGAAGTTACGAGAATTGCTGAATTTTCTGGTTTTCTAACAATGGGTACTATCCCCCACTTGGTCCCATGTCTCCTCTACCATGGACAATGGTGGTGATTTAGGTAAGCAGGGGTCTCTATATTTATGACATGCAGGGTTTGCGATGGACTGGGTTTATCACTTATGCACTATCAATCTACAAACAAATCTATTAAGCTGATTCGAGAAACACAGGAAGAGAATGACAGTTGTGTTACACATGACATACCAAACTTTGATATATCAACTTAACAGAGAACAAGTTGTTGCTTGGTGGTGTAAAGGAACCAATTCAAACCTTTTTATATTGACAACACGTATGAAAGTTTGAGAGGGAAGAAGAATTCGAGTTGAGAAATAATGAAATCAATCGAAAGTTTGAGAGATTGAGATGAGAGAGAGTGAAATTTTCCACCTTTGACAGATGGAATTGAGAGAGGAGTGGGAAAGAATGGTATCCGTTCGCCGACAATTGAGGAAGATGGTAGAGGCTACATTTGATCTAGCGTTTTGTATTCGCAGCTCATCCCATTACTTGGAAATTATCAATTCGACTGAAAAAATACATTTAATAAATTATGATAATATTTACTGATGGAAAAAGTTATGTTGGTGCATACTAAAAAACAATTACTGTAGAATTCAAAGAATAAAAAAAAATAAACAAGTGTTTTCTCATTGATTTTATTGGCAAATTTAAAGTGTCAATATACCCTATAAAATTACCAAAGATAATTAATCTTCATTGCTAATTTCTATGAAGGAATTTATTGGTAATATTAAACTTATAATTAGCAGCTCAATCCCCTCTCTCCCTTTCACTTGTTTCTTCATCCACCTTCCTTCTTTTTTTTAAAAAAAAAAAAAAACGATCGCCCTCACTTTTATTTTATTATAAATCCAGCTATCATCTTCACACAGAGCCACTCCAACACTTAATTTTTTAGCATTATTATCTTTATTTATTTTTTAAAAGATTCGTTATGTCAAGTTAAATCTATCTATTTTTTACTGTAATTCATTTTTTATATTAATTTTTTGGCATTTTATGTAATATATGTAATTTATTTATGTGTTTATTTGTTTTATAACTTTTTCTAAAGAAATTCATTGTATGATTTATATATATTAGAGTTTGTTTGATATTTTTAAAAATCATATTTCTTTGTCGTTTGATAAAATAGAGCTTTATTTTGTAATTTAAATGTGTTATAATGAAAAAAATAATAAGTTATTTAATCAGCATGCTTCACATCTTCACTACGATCACAGATATACAGGTGGATTCTAGTGTTTCGATCGTTGAGGCCCTATAATCTGAATTGAGCCATCAATCATTGGTCGTCCAAGTGATCTTACAAAAACAAGTTCAAGATGAGACGTCTACAATGAGGAATAAATAGATTGTCATTGAGCAGCAAATAAACAACTCTTATTGGTATTTTTGCTCAACCTCTTCACCCTCCTATCTAGATAGATAGATTGTGTTTAATTTCATTTAAAAAAATAACAATACAAATTTGCTTTTTAATTTTATTTTTATCTTGTTTTAATTATTTAAATTGTATAGATCATTTTAATTTTTTAAAATAATTAAACATCTTATCGATGAAATTACCATTAGTTTATTATGTTGGTAACATATGCATAAATATAATTTCTTCAAGAGATTAATTTCATTGATAATACACTTATAATTACTAATAAATTTACTATCTATTTAGTATGGCTGTAATATGCATATAAATATAATTCTCCGATAGATTAATTACATTATTAATATATCATAATTATTAATAGATTTATCAATGGAATTATTACCACTAATTTTTATTTATTTATTGTGATAATTCCACCGACAATAATATTCATGATAGGATAGATGATATTTTTATGTTTGTTATTTCATTGATAATTATACTTTTTCCAATCTAATTAGGCTTTGCATACTGATTGAATATTTCATTGGTGTTTTGCTATTTTATACGAGTGTCCCCTCTCTATGGTTATTGTTTAAACCTCCTTTCTTGCTTTCTTTTGTTCTCAAATCACTCATATATGCGTTTCTCCATACGGCTCTCCTGCATGCTGGTCAACATTGTAAGCAGCGGTGATTAGCGATCCCGAAGTGGAGAGTGATCCACCGAGCAGGTAGTTTGGATCTGAACATTGCATGCGCTTACAAAGATTGCGCACATAAAATTGTTGAAAATCCTCAAACAATGTAACATGAAGAGGCAATGAAGTGTACTTAGATATTAATATAAGTTAATTTAATATACAAACAAATTTTTCATACAAAAATCTTATACAAAAACATATAAGATATTTTACCTTTTTCTCGTAGAAATCAATCTTTCAAAACTTATCATGGGTTTCTTGGTTGTTTCCCTTGCTGAGAATATTATTCAATCGCATAAAAAACTATTATTAGATTGTCTTTGATTATTATCTTAAAATATAAAAGATAAAAATAATAAAAATAAAGCAAATAAGATTATATAAATATATAGAATTATGTTTGATAATAATATATAAATAAAGTAACTATGTTTATATTTTGTTTGATTATAATGAACGAAATAAAATAAAATATGAAAAAAAATTAGTTTACATTTAACATGTATTGCTATAGATTTATATATTTAAAAATATTTTTTATTGAGAAATAAAATAAATAATATTATAATAATTTTTATTATAAAAAAAAAAGATTGACATGAGAGATTGACTTAAAACTTGTCGGTTTAAACTAATTTAAATTTAAAAAAATAAAGAAAAAATTACTTCAATTTAATTTGGTAAAAAAATCAAGCTTACTCGAAATAAAACATAGGTTTAAAATATGTTGATTTTTTTAAAAAAAAAACATTGAATATTTTGTGGGAAAAAAAAGGGTCAAATTAATCCTTCTTACAACTCTTATCATGCCCAAACAGAAATTTCAGGTATGTTTTCATATTAGTCCCTGGAAAGATGAGAATTAAGACTAGACCCTCATAATATATCATATATTTCTAGCGTGGTGGTCCAGAAATTCAGTCCACCCTACGACCCTACTCCCTGTCCCATGGAATTTCAGTTAACGAGTTTTTAGTCCAAGTCATGCTCTGGAGGAATTCGACACGAGTTACAATCCTCCCAGCGCTCTTGTAATAAGCTAAAATGGTGCCTTTATGCTCGCAATAACTTGGCAATTTCTAATGTACAATATAATAATACGGTTCCTTTGTAACATTTTGAGTTTAGTTTTGAGATCAATATTTAATTTATCTACCATATCAAGGCAATATGAAAACTAGTCTTTAAAATTGTTATAAATATATATATATATATATATATATATCGTGCGGTTTTTTTCTTTTTATTTAGTTCTAATGTTTCATGTTCCTTAATTTTAAATATATAGCTAAACTTTAAAAATATTTTCAATTTAATTTTTAAATTACTATTCAAAATTCATGATGTATTATTTTTTAATTTAACCTTTATTTTTTTGATTGATTTGTTTTTTTTGTTAAAGTTTATTTTTAAAAAAATTAACCCTTCAATTTAAATTTTTTTGATGCCATCTAATTTTCTTTTTAATTTTTTAATCATAATTTTTATATAACTTCAGTTTTCATCCTTTAACTTTTAATTTGATAAAGAATAAGCTGCGGAGTTTTTTTTTTATGGTGCTTTCTATTTATTTACATGAGTAATAAGTTTGATAAATTCACGTGGTTCTGAATTTTTTTTAATTTTTTTATGATTTTATTATTTATTATTATTAAAAAATAATTTTATTGTTATTTTTAATTTTTTCTTTAATGATTTATCTCAATCTCACAGTCTAAGTAATGATTTTTTTAATAAAAAAATTTTAAATAATTTTGCTTGTATTTAATTTTTAAATAATTATTTTTATTTTATATTGTGAGATTTATTTTATAAAAATAATATTTACTCAAAAATAATATTTCTTATATATTTTGTCTTATATAAATTTTTTTATTTTATTCCATCATTTCCGCATATATTTATATTTATATTATCTCTTATTAATTTTAATAAATAAATTCAATAAATATAAATAAATAAATAAATAAATATTCCATCCAGTAAAATCATCTGTGGTGTAAATCATAGCTGGTTCAGAATACAAGACTCTCCTCAACATTGCTGCAATACCAGATACACTACAAAATGCTCTAATGAAGCACTGCCCTTTATGTTGGAGAGAGAGAGAGAGAGAGGCATACTCTTAATTACATTTCCAAAAACAAGGAAATTACCGGCTTCTTCTGTAGTTGTCTTCTATCTGGTAGGTATTGAACGCAACCGTATCCACCTCACAAGTCATAATTTTTTTTGATCCACTGGCAAGAAGTACATCTTACCAACAATGGCATCCCATCCACCAGTCACCTTTTTTCCCTAACGTATGTAATAAATCTCTCAATGTATTACTGCACGATATTCAAAACAATATCGTGCCAATCTGCCGTTAGCCGGTCTTTTCTTTCCCTCCTTTGTTTTTTTTTTAGTTTCTTCGTAAGTTTCCAAACCTCTTTAATGGCCGTGTCCCCCCATGACTGCTTCTCAGTATCCCTTGCCTCGTTCCTGTACCTCATAATTGAATGGAAAAATAAATAAATAAATCTAACATAATAAAACTTTTTATCTAGATTATGCTCTCTGTTTTTTTTCTTTATTATTCTAATATTTGAAATTTGAGCCCCAGGAAGGCTATAGAATTCTCTGATATTTTTTAATATCAATACATTAAAATTATTTAAAAATACATTTTATTGTCCTTGAAATAAAAAGTAATTTTAAAAACAGCATGGCTACACACAAATCAATATTCCCACCGCGGCTGCTTTCACCTCTGTCTTGGGATTTGCGTGGAAAGCTCCCAATTTCCTCCGTTGATTCCTCTGTCTCCCTATCTAACTCCAGGTCAAAGAAAGTACCGAACAAACAGAGAGATTTCAAAGCTTGAAACTCTTCTGAGCCTGGTCGGTCTCAAATTCTCTCTTCAAGAAAAAATGAAAACCAACACGAACACAAAACTCATATTCCTTCACCCATCAATCCACAAAATCCCTCCTTCCACTCACCGTCTTTGGTTACTCTTCATAGTCACTTTCTTTACCTTAGCTTTCACTCTTACTCTCTTCACCACCACCACATTCCCTACAACCACCACAACTTCAACCCTCACCACCTCCACCACCTCTCTCGAACCCTCCATCACCGCTGCCCTCCTCCACTACGCTTCCACCACCAACATCACGACACCTCACATGTCATCCGCCGAACTCTCCACCATCGCCATCACTCTCCAACACTGCTCCCCTCATTGCAATTTCCTCATTTTTGGCCTCACCCACGAGACCCTTCTGTGGAAATCCCTCAATTTCAATGGTCGTACAGTCTTTCTTGATGAAAGTGAGTACCTTGTTTCAAACTTCGAAAAAAACCACCCCGATATTGAAGCTTATGATATACAATTCACCACCAAAGTTAGTGAAATGTGTGATCTTTTATTAGTTACGAAAGGGAAAGTCAATGGTGAGTGCAGGCCTGTACAGAATTTACTCTTCTCTGATTGTAAGCTTGGCATAAATGACATGCCTAATCACATTTATGAAATCACTTGGGATGTGATTTTAATTGATGGGCCTCGTGGGTATTTCGCGGCTGCTCCAGGGAGGATGTCACCGATATTTACTGCATCTGTTCTGGCAAGGAGTAGAAGAGGAGGCAACAAGAAGACACATGTATTTGTGCATGAATTTAATAGAGAAGTTGAGAGGGTTTACAGTGAAGAGTTTTTGTGCAAAGAGAGTTTGGTAGAGACTGTTGATTCATTGGGGCATTTTGTGTTGGAGAGAATGGAAGCTAATAGCTTTGAGTTCTGTAGAAATTCGACATCTTTGTTGTCATCATCACCATCTTCCACAGCAAAGGCAACATCTTTATCATCCGGGGATGATGATTTTGATGACTGAGATCATGGGTTTGTGTGATTACTGGTATCATTGCATATTTTTCTTTTCTTTTCTTTTCTCTTTTAGTTTTCCTTTTTTCTAATATAGATGTAATTTTTATAGGAAGGCTAAAAATTAATCACGAAGAATCAAGTGCCCGTTCTTCAAATTCTTGCCTTCATGTCTAGTCCGTTTGGTTTGATGAGAAAAGGTGGGATTTTTTTGAACAAAAGAATGACCATTTAATATTTTATGTTCTTTAATGATTTTAATTTGTTAATATAAAAAAATAAAAAATATTTTAAAAATAATTACCACCGTAATTTCAAACCGTACTTATATCTGGATTTTTTGATTAGGAGATGAACACAGGTGGGATTTTGAAACGACAATTGAAGGCCCATGAATCTTGGAATGGCCGAAGCCTATTTCTTATTTAACTTTTATGTCTAATCTTGTTCGGTTGATGAGAAAAGGTGGGATTTTGAAACGAAAGGGTGACTAACTGACAGTTAATGGGCCATTAATTTTGGAACGGCTAAATTGTGTATCTTAAATTATTTCCATGTCCAATGTTGTTTGATTGATGGGAAAAAAAGTTTGAAATATTGAAACAAAAATGTGACGCCTTCTTGGATTAGGGTTTTCTATTTAATTCCCTCTCAAGTTTTTATCTCATTGTCTGATCTTGTTTGGAGACAAAGTAAGGGTGGGAATTTTGAAACAAAGATGTGACTAGTTAGCATGTCAAAGAGGACAAGGCCCCTTTAACTTCGATGCTAAGTACCAATGGGTGGTGTTGTTGCTAGTTAGCATGTCAAAGAGGGCGAGACACGTTTATAATTGCTATTCATTTATTTTTTAAATAATTTTCTAAAGTGATTTTTATTTAAGAAATATTAAATTAATGTTTACTTATCATTTTGATACAAGTAAATAATAATCATATAAAAAGAATATTTTTATAAAATATTTTTTTATTGAAATCATTTCTAAAAAGCAATTTCAATTATATTACCGGATACGCAGGGAAAAAAAATATTATTGTGTCGGTGAAGGGAATTGGGGACGAGGACCCTCGGCACTTCTCGTTCTCTGTTGTTCCACAAATGTTTCTCGACGCGTCCAAATCCTGGCCTGCAGGCGGGTTCAGACATGAAGGTTCGTACTTCGTCAGACTGTTCGTGGGATCGGCGATGCACGTGCCAGATCATGTGCCGCCCCAAAATTATGCTGCTCTATCAGCGCGTATAGGCAGCCCCTTTTTTGTACAACTACAAATCAGTCCCCAACTTATTTAGTCACCGGACAATTAATGCTAAACATTTAAGATCTCGCTAGTTTCTCCCCGAGCTGTGTTTGGCTCGATATACAATTCATCCACGTGTCGATTTCCATTGCCATAACATCATCATGAAAGCTGGACATCATGTTTGACCAATGAAAAGGATCAGCTTGAATCTTTTACTACATTGATTTTGAAAATAAATTAAAAAATATTATTGTATATAACACGTTGCATTATTATTATTAAATTGATAAAATATTACTATAATTACTTTTGATATCACTCTGTCCATCCCCTTTTTTTTCTAGTCAGGGAAAAGATAAAATATCTTGAATATCTAATGCACTATCATTATTATAACAAATTTTAGTTCATAGTTATATATCTTATTATAAAGGGAAAGTAAATCTATATGTAACGTATACATTAAATTATTATTTAATCTTAAGAAAAGAAAACTAGATATTATTAATTTGCCAAATAAAGAATAAACAATTTCCCTTTTACACTTCTTTCTCGACTTGACATGTGTAAAATGTAAAGCAATAGCATTTTACACCAGGAAGGCTGATATGAACGAGCTGGTTGGATCCAAACAAGTACGGACTGATATACTAATGTGTACATAGATTGGGGACTGATTTGTAGTTTTCCTCCTTTTTTGAAATTCCTTTTCATTTGTATTTAGCCACGTGGTCAAAGCGTACGCTACGGCACATGGCAAAGCAGGGAACTGGAAATTGTGTCGGTGAGGTACATGGTGCTAATGGTGACGAGTGGTAGCTCGGACAGTCGTGCCTTACATGGTTAGAAATAAACCCATGGGGTTCATAATTGTCCTTGAGATTCTTTTCCATTCTTCCTTGGTGGTCTCCACGGGTTCTTAGCTGTATTCTGGAATTTTATTTAAAATGATTTTTTTTAATTTTTAATTTTTTTAATGTGAATTGATGTGCTGGCGCTAAAATTATTTTTTAAAATATAAAAAAATTATTTTAAAATACTTTAAAAAATAATTATTTTTATATTTTTAAATATCAAAAAAATACTCATGCCCTTTTCATCATGGCAGCGCCTTATTTGGATAGAGTTAAAAGCATCTTTTGGAAACGCAATTCAATTTATGATTTTAAAATTTTAAATTTTTTTTAAAAAAATAAATTGTTTTGATATACTAATTTAAAAAATAAATTTTTTAAAATAAAAAATATTTTAAATTATTATGACAATCTCATATATACACTGTATCTTATTTAAGACACCAATGATCTTCAAAATGATTCAGAATTCAAAGAATGAAATTTTTTCTTGTAGCCCCATTTTTCTACACTAAATTTATGCTAGATGATCTTAAACAGACACCCACAACACTGATATATTTATAAAAAGATATGATGAACAAATTCAATTATAAAATAGCGATAAAAGATTTTAAACCACAAAATAAAGACATCAAAATAAATTGTTCTTTTGGCATTTACAGAATAAATAAATTAAAATTATTGACACGGGTAATGATTTCGGCCCACTCGATCCGAAAGAGACTATCTACTACTAATAAGTGTCCTTGTATCGTACTAAATCATTCACAGACAACATTGCATGTAACAAATCCTTTCAAGCTTCTTTTCTCTCTATTCTGATACGCGGACTTGCAAGTTCTTTTTTCTTAAAATATCATTAACACCACATATACATTATTATTAAAAAGAAAGGAGAAGAGTATTTATATTTACCCTTCGTATCTTGAAAAATTATAATTTATATAATTTGTAAGCATAAAATGAACTAAACTATAGAATTAATTTAGAATGTAAACTATAATTAAAAAAAAAAAACAAAAAAACAACTAAACTAAGATATAGTAAAGATAATGTTTTAGAAAAATACCAATAAAGACACTAACAAACTAATCTGCCTTTGATTTTCCATTTAGAGTTCAGAGCCGAGAACGTTTCTTTCAATTCCTAAACTTCAAATCATAACTGCCAGGCAGCCCTGTTGAGCAATGTTAACTTTATAATGCTATCTTTCCATTTCCCCTTTTCTGGCATGGTCATCTCTCTGGGCCAAGCCTTCATGATGTATTCAACTAGTCAATGAGCCCGCATTCCACATGTTCTTGTAGGTTTTCCCCCCCGAAAAGATAGTAGGCCCGTGTGATTTTGAATATCTACGCAGTGGGCTGTTTACATATGATTCCACTGGTTTGGTGAAAGGATGGATCTTCCCATCGTTTTGGAATTGGAATAGTTCATAAACAGATGAACCAACCACCTTTGTCTCTGGTTGCCTCAAAGGGCGCATCTCCAGCTTCTCAAGCACCGTAGACGGTTGAACCTTCACGGTCCCTGTTATACATGGCTTAAGGTCCAGTCAGAGCCAATTGAACTAAGAGGCTCATGCAAACCCGAATAGATTGAGATTCAGTAACCCTGACATAGGCCCAGATGGCGGATTAAAATCCAAACATGATACTACGCAAACACAAAATTAAGAACATCTTTTGATCATCCAAACAAAAAGAAGCCACTTTATACAGCGAAAACTGTCTCGTGGACAATACAGCTTGCCTTATTTTTTTTGGACAATCCCTGTGATTCGAATCAGCATGAAATTTGTGTAGCTAGACTAAGCTGGATCGCAATAAATAGCTTGTGTGTAACTCAACCTTTACGTTGTTTAGACAAACGTGCTTTCGTACATTGTTAGTTTATTCCTGGAAATCAACTGCATGTCTCAGAAGAGCACTATAACTGACCAAATTTCTCTTTGGTCCAATCAAAGGATGACTCGGTGATGATGGAACCTTGCAAGGAATTAAGTTAAACGATTCAGGATTTGGGCAATACCTACGCTGCAAGGAGAAAGCATCACACTCCAGCGCTGATCTCTGATCAGGGAGATCATGTATACAATTTTTTTTAATATCAAGAACTCCACTATCAACTAGTTTCCTACACGTTGGCCCTAGTTCTGTAAAATAATTACTTGAGAGTGACAAATTCATCAATTTCCCTAATGAGCACAACACCTCTGGCACCTGTCCATACAATAAGTTCCCAGTGAGGTTGAACTGTTCAAGCTTAGCCAAGCATCCCAACGAGCAAGGTAAAGGACCGGTTAGTAAGTTGTTACCAGCATAAAAAAGGACCAGTTCTCTAAGAAATCCTAGTTCATATGGGAGGCAACCTGTAAGTAAGTTGTTCAAGAACAGCACTTCCTTTAGTGTCTTGGAAGCTTTAGTGATGCTACTTGGAATTGGACCGATAAATTTGTTGTTAGCCAAGGTGAGGTAAAGCACTGTGGTTGAGCCGAGGTTTTCTGGGAGTTCTTGAATAAAATTGTTGTTGTTGAGGAAGAGTACATCAAGGCCTTGAGTGAATACTTGCGGAGGAACTGTTCCAGTAAAGAAATTGAATCGGATATCTAAAAACGACAGGCCAGGGATTCCAAGAATCTCCATGGGAAAACTTCCATGGAAATTATTGTTGCTTATGTCTAGTTCATAAAGAAATGGTAGCTTGGTGATTTTTGGTGATATGGTACCAGAAAATTTGTTAGAGTTGGCATGAAAGAGAGCAAGGTCAGGTAGTTGATCAATGAAGCCATCAAGCGTAGGGGCAGATAGCTGGAATCCATTGAAATCGATGGAAGCAACGGCGACGGCAGAGTTATTATCAGGTGGACTAGTACAGTAGAAGCCTTTGTAGTTGCATATATCTGGGCCAACCCAAGTTTGAGTGATGTTAAAGGGATCAGAGGTGATAGTGTCCTTGAAGACTTGGATGATTGGATACACTGAGGCAAGCCTTTGGTCTAAGAAGTTTAAGATTTCTGGAATCAATGGAGGTGATATTAATGGAGATAGGCCTTGAAACTTTTGGCAATAAGTTGCGCCAATAAAACATGGAAGGAATAGGATCGAGATGTGCAACAAGCTCTTGCTGCATAAAGAAATGCTTCCCATTTGATAAATGAGGTAGCTAGAGGAGTGTTTTGAAGAAGATGATGGTGATTAAAGGTATTTTCTAGTGTCAATTTATACTTGGTAATTAGTGTGTTCGGTGAATCTCATTATCAAATAGAAAAGTTTCTTAATGTATGTTTTACCGCTTCTGTTTCGGTGAATTGAATCCGACACATAAGCTATAGTTAATCTTACTACTTCAAGGACAGTCGGTAGATGATTTAGGATTTGTTTGAAGGGGGGGATTTTAAATGTGTTTTAGAACTAAGTGCATTAATTTGTCTGTGTTGCCGTTCATGATTAAAAGAAGATTGCTGTGTTCAATAAGCTTTCTGACTCGGTCTCGGCCTGCGGGTTGATAGGCAAAAATTCCATATCATAAAACCAACGATGGCAAATCCAATTGTTGAATTTCATCCACAAACGTAACAGACGTTGAAAGGGAACGCGTATTCTGCAATCAAGGCTTTCACGCCTCCAAAAGCAATGATGATCAGCCATTAAAAGGAAATTAGTGCGCCAATATGGAGGAGGAGGAGGAGGGCTGCTTGTGGATACCATGGATCATTCGGAAAAGGTGACCACAAATCACTATTGTGATTGGAAATTAATATGTTGTGGTCTTTTTTCGCCTGCCAATGTCATTCTCGTGCTATGAACGCGTTATGTCGCATTACCTTTTTTCAATGGTTAGGCAGGCAGCGAGGACATTTGGAATACAGTCATGTGATAGATATTTATATTAAATACTAATTTGTTTTTTATTTTAAAAGTATCTTTAAAATAAATTATTTTTTATTTTAAATTAATATATTTTTATATTTTTAGACAATTTTAATATACTATTATCAAAAACATTTTTTAAAATAAAAAATATTATTTTCATATAAAAAATATTTTAAAAAATAATTACTACTACTCTAAATGTCCTAAAATCTCGATTTCTTGATCGTTAAAACTCTTATGATAAGACCAGTAACTCGTGAATCACGAGCTGGTGTCCAGGAGAGGAGAGAGTTTGGAGTGAAATGCAACCCAAAAATATCCCAAGTATCGAATAATAATAATTACTAGCGAGGTGATTTTTGATGTGCTCGCCTCCCATTGGAAATCAAATTTTTCGGGCCCTCAAATAGCATTCGAGACAACTCACCATTCGATCACTTGGCCCGATTTATTACTTCTTAAACATCACAGCGACTAGACCAGCCCATTTACCATAGTGGATCAAAACACAAACCTGTCCATTCTAATAAAATCATTTTTTCATGGGCTTAGGATATATTTGATATTGTGTTAAGAAAATATTTAAAAAAAATTATTTTTGTATTTATTTTTGCTTCAAAATAATATTTTTTTGATATTTTTATATTATTTTAATACTTTAATATTAAAAATATTTTTTTAAAATAAAAAAATAATTTTATATATTTTAAAATGAAAAATATTTTAAAAAACTCCTTTTAAAATTAAATAAATAAAAAGTATTGTGCTACTTGTTGTTCTTGTATTTGATGATATAATTGAATTTTTTTTTTGAAATTGAAAAAAGTATCACCTTAATTCTCTAGATGATATTTAATAATTTTAATATTCTTATATCAAACTCCTTTACAAATATTAAAAAACATTAATTCAATATTTTTTTAATAAAAATATTTTTTAAAAAAATAATTGAAAAGAAAAAACCACATTGAATCATTCCATCTTAAGTTTTGTCTGCCCACAAATAAAAGACAACCTGAAAAAATAATCTTATTTTCATCACATGATGCTTGTCACAATATCTTTGCCTCATATTATGGCAATTTAGCAGAAACTTGATGCCCCGTGCCCTGCTGCAATGCTTCTTTAGGAATTGAAATCTGTTGCTCTTTCATCCAGCTCATTTATATTATCAATGGCTATCTAACCACATGCCCCTGTAACTTTTTTTCGAAAAAAATATTGGATATAAAAGCTACTTTGATGTAGTTTCTAAATAGAAAAATTCAAAATATAAATGAAAGTTCATGCAATTATCTAATTAAATAAATCAATAACCATATATATAAATAAATAAATAAATATTAACAATAACTAACAGATAAATAAATAAAAAATTAAAAGATGAATATAAATTAGGATATTCAATCACTTAAATAAAACATTCACTCGATTGTGCTTACTGAATTTATTTATTTAAATCAATAAAATATAAATACAAATAAAATTAACAAAATAAATTCACATCCTAAAACAAATATTAAGCAATGCTAAACATATAAGAAATATTATTTAAACAAGAATATTTTTTATTTTGAAAATATAAAAACAATTAAAACTTAAACTCACACCCTAAAAAAATATTACGCAGGGTCAAACACATAAGAAATATTATTTAAAAATAAATATTTTTATTTTGAAAAATAAAGTTCATTTGTATAAAACAAAAAAAAATACATAGATGAATTAGAATAATATCTTGAAAAAATCAAACACAAACAAAATATTAAAAAAAAACTTATTTTCTAAAAAAGAGTGCAAAACCCGTAAACCTATGTTATGAGATTAGGACAAACTTATAAAAAAAAGAAATTAAAAAAAAATCACAAAACTAATATTTTTTGAAGAAAAAAATTAATGCAAAATGATAAGATCGTATAAAGCCGAATCCTTAAAAAATCAAATGTTAAAAGATAAAACTAGGAAAAAAAATTAATAACATAAAAGAATTTAAAAAAAAAATAATTAGGCGGCAAACAAAGATTATCAATTTAAAAATAGCTTTAATAAAATGAAAAATGAATGAAAGAATGAGAGTTAAATTGAAAAAAAAAATAAAAGAACAAAAACTTTGATTAAATGATGAAGTTGAAAGTAAAAAAAAAATTTAACAAAAAAGCCAAGAAAAAAAATAAAAAATATAAAGAATAGGAACCATAAAAAAAAACACAAAACATATGAGATATTGTAATTGAAAGACTAAATTTAAAACAAAAAACAAAAATTCTATAAAAAATAAAAATTAAAAAAATATGAATTGAAATTGAAAAAAATAAAAGGACAACTGTGCACCTTACTCGGTAGTAGAGAGAAAAGAAGGGGGGAAACACAATCACTAACAACAACCTAACTACCATATACCATCACCCGCCGACGTATCCAAATAGAGAGTGGAAGGTTATGTTTAGCTATCGAGTAGTGTCATATAAACTGTCAACACGATATAAATGTTATCCACTTGTTGATATTTTTTTTAATTAAAAAAATAAAAACTCAATATGAAAGTACCAAAACATTCCTATGACCTTGGTAATTACATTAAACATTGGCATGAAAATACAAAAATCTTCTCAATTGCAAACCTTATAATAAACATAAAAAAGAGACAATCACAAGGATTAAGGTGCACTAGAATATGATATGATTGTAAGTTCAAGTTCTTGAAGGAAAAAAAATGCCCATTAATGAGGCTAGAAAAAATTTTAATAGAAAAATTGAGGGTATTTTTTTATGAATTGATGAAATTAAATCTGAAAAACTTGCTAGTTTCGGTGACACCCGCTAGAAAATCACCTAAAAACTTAAATCAGTATCTTAGGTGACATGAAGAATAAATTATGTAATATATTAAAATGGCTCAGTGCCCCTATTACTGTTTACATAGACATAAAACATTGTGGATTAGAGTAGTGTAATGATAGCCCACCTTGACACATAGAGTTACAATGGTAGCGGGAAAGGGATAAAGTTGTTTTTTTACTGGGGTACATTTGGCGTTGAAAGAATTGTTGAGGAGAGAATTATCAATATAAGTTTTAGTAGGGCTACCGGTCAAGGGGAGTTAACACCTAGCGTTGGCATTGCCCATGCAAGGACAACTGGTGCTTCGAGTGTCCGGCCCTTGTGTGGGGTAAACTCGAGCGCTATTTAGCACTTGAATGCCTCAAGTATGCGGGGCAGACCCAAGCACCACCTAGTGCTTGGGTCTTAGAAAAAGGTCTAATTAACTATGACAGTCCCAAAGCTTAGACAGCTTCAATGCGAGGGGCAAACCTTAATGTCACTTAATGCTTGGATCTTGAAAAAAAGCTTGATTGTCGATGACAACCCTGAGTTAGGTTCAAATGCTTCCGCGCCTAACCCTAAGTTGGGTTCTTTAAATTATTGTTCAAAATATTCATATAAAAAATATTATTATTTGTATTATAAATATTATTATTTTTATTATATCTCAAAGTATTAATATAAAAAAATATTATTATTTGTGTTGTGATCATCCTTGAAATTTTTAATATAATTATTTATGCTATAAATATTATTATTTTTATTATAATTAATAGTGTGTATATTAAAAATATTTTTATTTGTGTTATAATTATTATTATTATTATTATTGATATTATTAACAAAATAATTAATAATTTAAAAAATATATTATTTATGTTATAATTATAATTATTTTTATTTTTATTATGATTAAAATTATTAATATTAAAATTATTATTATTATTATTATTAAAAATAGTATTATCTGTGTTATAATTATTTTAATTTTTATTATAATTAAAAATCTGAGTGCATCCACGTTCAAACTGAAGTTGGGCTAGACACATTTATGCCCAACCTCACCCTATGTTGGGTTTGAACTTGTCCACACCCAGCCATATGTGTTAATATAATAATATGTATTATAAATATTTTTTTTATAATTTAAAATGCTCATATAAAAATTAATATTATCTATGTTATAAATATTATTATTTTTATTACATCTCAAGGTATTGATATAAAAAAAATATTATTATGTGTTGTAATCATCCTTAAAATTTTTAATATAAATATTTATGTTATAAATATTATTATTTTTATTATAATTCTAAATATTCATATAAAAAATAGTATTATTTATGTTATAAATAGTATTATTTTTATTATAATTAATATTATTAATAAAATAATTAATAAATTTGAAAAAAAAATATTATTAATATTTTTAAAATAAAAAAAATAAATAAAACTAATTCTCTAGAAAAATAGAGTGAGATGAGTTTTGGTAGGCATTTCATCTAGGGAGATGAAGTTTTGTTTTTATAGATTTTTTTAAGGTAAATATATTAAGAAATATTTAAGATATTTTATATACACATCTAAATTATAAGATAATTAATATAAATATCTAGATATCTACACAAATATTTATATTATATAAAATATCCTTGTAATTTTTTCATCCATCATCAGCAATTACGTGTACAAAAGGCTTCATTAAAGCATAATTTTTACTGAGCAACAAACAAGTTAGGGCGTCGGCTCTACAGACAATCAATCCAGATGAACAGTACCAAGAAGGTCTGAACCCAAATACACTATTCAGCGGCTAGACATTGCTTTCACAAATCGACTTTAAATTCACACCGGACAAAAAAGAAAAGAAAAGAAGTTCCGACCGAACTAAGTTAGAAACATAAAAAAGCCAATTTTCATCGAGATTTAATAAGCTGGGAATGTCAGCAGTGTAAGGTCCAGCAATGGAGCTGCGGCCATTGGAAAGTAGAACCTACAATCATAAGAAAGGAAAAATGATAATTCAGGTTGTCCAGCCATGAAATTAGATACAAAACAACACCCTTTACCCGATCTATACCCAAGCATGAAATTCAGAGTCAAGACTCGACCGTTCTTGGTCTCAACTGGGACGTCACATAAGAAGAAAAAACACAGATTCACGAAAAAGAGAGAGAGAGACAGAGCATATTAAAACATCTCAACTGTATTCCATGAGAAAAAATACTCAGTGGTCATCAGTTGGATGTTTAGTTTTTCTTATTGTCTTAATTAGAGAGTCAACAACTCTAACCCCATGTGCTAGATGTAACAACCTTTTTTATTTATTTATTTATTTTATGTTTCACGAAGATGCCAGGAAACCACAATATGTTAGGAAACCAAGTTATTTTTGTCTGTTTCTCTTCAAAAGGTCAAATATATCTGAACCGGTAAACAAGGCGGAGAGGGAAAGACAAGAATCAGAGTTTGCTAAGGGAAAATAAAGTCCAAACCTAACTTCTAGAGCCACCCCAAATCAGCTGATAAATTGGTGTTCTGTTTCGACCTTTTTGCCCAAACAGATAAATCATCTGCTCTAAATCTACACCTGCTCTACCAGGCCACATGGATTCAAAGCCATGTCAGCTTCATGTCCTTTTTCTTCCATACATGGCTCCTGGCCACATGATCCCAACAGTTGACATGGCAAGATTATTTGCTAGGCGTGGGGTGAAAGCAACCATTATTTCCACTCCCCTCAATGCACCCTTCTTCTCTAAAGCAATTGAAAGAGATGGACAACTGGGTCATGATATCAGTATTCGCATAATAAAATTCCCAGCTGCAGAGGCTGGGCTGCCAGAAGGATGTGAGAACTTAAGTTCTATTAAATCGTGGGACATGCATGCGAATTTCTTCAAGGCCATGAGCATGCTTCAACAGCCAATTGAACAGCTCCTAGAAGAATGCCACCCCCACTGTCTAGTGGCGGACATGACGTTTACCTGGGCTACAGAAGTTGCTGACAAGCTTAGGATTCCAAGGTTGTATTTCAATGGAACAAGTTATTTTGCTATGTGTGTCTTTGATTCCCTAAAACGCTATGAACCCCACAGAAGAGTGGATTCAGATTTTGAGCCTTTTATAGTGCCTGGGTTACCAGACCAGATAAAAACGACAAGACAGCAAGTGCCAGATTACTTAAAACAGACACCCGAGCATGAATTTACAAAGTTTGTAAATCAAGTTTCAGAATCAGAGGTGAGAAGCTATGGAGTTCTCGTGAACAGTTTCCATGAGCTGGAACCAGCGTACTCAGAACACTACACGAAGGTAATGGGAAGGAAGGCATGGCACCTCGGCCCACTGTCACTATGTAACAGGAACATTGAAGATAAAGCAGAAAGAGGAAATACAGCATCCATTGGTAAACATGAATGTTTGAGATGGCTCGACTTGAAGAAACCCAACTCAGTTTTATATATTTGCTTTGGAAGCTTGTTCGACTTTCCAGCTGCTCAACTACGCGAGATTGCTTTAGCTCTTGAAGCTTCAGGTCAGAATTTCATTTGGGTTGTGAGAAAGCATGAAGACAAGGAAGAGTGGTTGCCAGAAGGATTTGAGAGAAGGATGGAGGGTAAGGGATTAATAATATGGGGATGGGCACCACAGGTGCTAATCCTCGACCATAAAGCCGTTGGAGGGTTCATGACTCATTGTGGATGGAACTCAACATTAGAGGCAGTGACTGCAGGGGTGCCACTGGTCACATGGCCACTTTACGCTGAGCAGTTCGATAACGAAAAGCTGATTACAGATGTTCTCAAGATAGGAATTGGAGTTGGTGCCCTGGAATGGTCAAGATATGCTAAGAAAATTCTAGTGAGGAAGGACGACATAGAGAAGGCAATTGTTCAGTTGATGGCTGGCGAAGAAGCTGAGGAAATAAGAAACAGAGCAAGGGAATTGCGGGAGATGGCAAGGAACGCTATGGAAGAAGGAGGATCATCGTACTCTGATTTAACTGCATTGCTGGAAGAATTAAGGGCCCTTGAGACAAGCAAGCAAGAATCCGCAGTCCATTAACATGTCTTGTTTTAATTTCCTATTAAAATGTTCCTAGAGTGTGGTTAAGATCGCGGTGAAATGCGTTCTGCTTGTCCGTATTCAGTTTTTCACAAAAATAAAAGAGCATTTTACACGATTTTTTCCAGGAAGAAGAGGCATGTAGCTTCACTGACATGTGTTAGCTTGCTTTCTGCTCAACAAGAAAACTGTTGTGATTAGAATCCACATGAAACTATAGTTGAGGAAGATCCACAAGTGTTTCTGAAATTGTTAAGCATGAGAAAGACAGGCGGTGTCTAACACATCTTAACCAGCAAACTGTAGCTCTTAACTGCCCACGAGTTGTAATTAAAAAAAGGTAACCATCCTTGAATGACGAAAACCTCTATATATAATTCAACCTCTCTACATAAATAATTAAGGAAAATCTGGTGCATTGTTTATCGTTGATAAACCCAGATATCACACAGCACAGGTTACCACCAACCAGTTCATGCTTGCTAGCTGCCTGCCACCTGTGAAGATTTTGCGTTTATGCGTAGAATATTTTGAACTTTTTTAAAAAATTATATATGTAAAATTTCACGATATATTTTTATATATAAAAATACCTCAAGTATAATTCAATAATTTCATGCACCTATCTAATAAAATAAATTGATAACTATTTATATAACAAAAAAAAACCATCAAGCCCAACTTTTATCTAACTAAATTAATAAGTCAAATATATAATTGAGTTATGAATTCAATTAGGTTTAATAAATTTTTTTACATATAATGTTTTATCAAAAATAGATATTTATAAAATAAAAAACTAATAAAATATCAAAATGATTGGATTTTTATCAAAAAAATTTCTAATTGGGTTTATGGATTCAAGGTTCAATAATACTTTTTATGAAAAATAAGCATTTATAAAATAAAAAACCAATAAAATATCTATTTTCTGTGTTAACATAAGTTGGAAGGAAGTCAGGGAGTCATTCAAATATCAACAGGCATGATGCTTTTATTTTCTGTGTTAGGTTAGTATTCCACTTTGCATTGTTTTATTTTCTTTTTTACTTTTCATTTTTTAATGAACAATCGAATTTCATTTGTCATAACAATCAATTTTCCTAGATTCTCTATTTGTCATGCCCTTTGAAAAGAATCCTTTTCTTTTTCTCTATCATTCTACTGCTTGAAGTCTTGATCAATTTGCAAATAGAAATTTATATTTCTCACATAGTAATTGTTCTTATGGTGTTGCAATCTATCCTTTACAAGAAAATTCGGGGCTGTTGTTGCCAACTGTGGCAACCCTTTACTGTGTGCTCTTCGCCTATGTGGGGGTAGGTATTAATTTTATACTTCATCAATCAATTTTACCAAGAGGTAAAATGATGTTCATAGCGATAGTTTACTTGAATCTAGAAGAGGAATGGCAACTATGAAGATGAAAACACCTAGGATCACTGAAAGTCAACATAATGTGTACTGAGAATTCTTAAACTTTTACATGTGAACTTTGCTTGAAGTTACTTGACATATACTGCTCCTAGCCGATGATGGTTTATTAGATGATCGCACAAACATTTTCCATAGAAGGCAGTTAGGCCATCTGCTTTTAGCGGCCATTGTATGGTCCCGTAGAAGTTTCTATGAAAAACTACATGTCATGCCTGACTCAAGAATAAAATGAATTAATAAGAAGTGCTATGCTAAATGAAATCAAATTTGGTTTAAATCATCTAGTGGTGGCCAAATAGTAAAGACTTGGGATTAAAGGGTTTGCTCCCTCTATGGTCTCAGGTTCGAGTTCTTGGTTGCTTATATGATAGTCACTGGAGGTTTACATGGTCATTAACTTCAGGGCCCGCGAGATTAGTCGTGGTGCGCGAAAGCTGGTCCGGACACCCATGTTAATCAAAAAGAAATTTAGTTTATATAAAATTTTGTCATTATGCTGCCTATTAATTGGGATGATTGTTCTCTATCAAGCTATCACTGGCTATCATTCTCTTATCAAGCTTGCATAAAAATCAGTGGATGCAGCCAGAATACGGTGGGATCTTCATAAGATGTAAAGACTGAGAATCAATGTGTTTGTACATGTTATTGAATATAAAAGATATAAAGATAACAAGAATCAATTGGTTTTCTAATAGCTCTAAGAGTTAGATTTGCTCTTCAAGGAAATCGTTTAAATTGACTTCTAACTGTCGTATTATGATGCGGCAAGAAGAATCTGCTGATTTGGGATTTCTCTAGTTCTGCAATCTAAATAGCTTCAGGACAAAGTTCATCCTTCATTTTTCTCTCTTCTTAAGCCTTTTTGTGTCACAATACTTCAATATTGAATACCCTTTTGTTTTCCTGGATATGAACCTGAAGACACTAACTTTACTTCAAGAATCAAACGTTGCTTCCATAACCTCATCCAATACCAGTGGCATTTTGTTTTAGATATTGAGAAGAAAGTAATGGAGAATGTTGTCAATTCTATAAATCTTGTGAGGCTTACATTGTTACATGAAGTTTTCTCCATGTTCATGTTTTTAATCAATTCCAATATCTAATTTAGTGAGCATGTTTTTTTATTTTTTCAGAGGATGAGCAAAAGACTAAATGGGATGATGAAGAGGTGGATGAGTACAACACCGCGAGAGGATGAAGATGAACTTCATCCTGAATGCTTGATTATGTAATCATTGAGTCATTTTAACATTTATTATGTCACTTCCAAGTTTCAAGATACTGAATACCAAAATGTTGAATGTTATGATAGTTGTGATGATTATGGGAGCATTATACACATATGATTATGGAAAATGGTAAATGGGAATAAGACTCTCTGACCCTTTTAATGAAACGACGATTTGGCATGCAGGCGAGCTCAACTCATTAAGGGTTTAATTTGCTTTCAAAATTTTTTCTAGTGTTTTTTTCTTGCTACAGCTGGGGAGAAATTCAAATAGGTTCTAATTAATAATGGGTTAGCGCACCATGGTAGGATTATAAATGCATTTAATCGATGCATAAAGCTATCTTTTTTGTTCAATAAAAGTGGGGACTTGGGAGGGGTGGGGGAAGAGTTGTGGGCAGGGATTCTTTAATATAATAGATTATATTTTCAATGGTAACTTGCTGGTAATAAAAATAATAACTTTTCTCATTGAAAAAATTGTGATGAAAAAACTATTTTTACAATTATTTAATTAATTAAAAAATAGATTTTAAAAAACAAGGTTGTTAAATCAACCTTTTATACTTTCTTCATGTTAAAAAACTTTTTATCCAACGCCGGTCAGTTAGCTAATAGAGATTATTTTAAGTGGATCATAAAGATTACGAACTGTCCAAGTTTTGGACAAAGATTTACCATAAACAAAAACATTTCTTGTGCTCCAAGAAGTTTGACCCAAGTTCTGGACAAAGATTTACCATAAAGTACAAAAACATTTCTTGAGCTTCAAGAAGTTTGGCCAGAGTTTTGGACCAAGATTAACCATCAAGTACAAAAACATTTCTTGAACTTCAAGAAGTTTGGCCACAGTTTTGGACACAGATTTACCATAAATTACAAAAATATTTCTTGTGCTCCAAGAAGTTTGATCAAATACAATGCTATTTGTCTATGAATAAAGTATCGTGAGAATATTAAATCCTAAAATGTAGCTAGAGACTATTTCTCAGGGGCTTACCAAGGCTTTCTTGAGCTTGGATCGCTATAAAACACTGCATAAATTTGACTAGAAACTTGGTGAGAGGGGGGAAGCTTCCTACCATACTTCGTCACCATGCTTGATTTTCTCTAATGTCTCAGTCACATGCATCATCGAAACCTACTCAGTTATAACAAAACAACTCTGTAGTTTAAAAATTATAAGAACAGAAGGCATATAGTTTAAAGCCTTATGCTGGAGTATAAATATATATGGGGAGGTAAGAAAGAATGACAATTAAATACATCCAAATTATGTTCTAAAGAATTACTTCACTGCAAGCAGCCAAATAGCTTCCTGTTAATTCCTCGCCCTACCTTAGCCCTTTCAAAACTTTTAACTTAACATCGCTCATTCATCATCAGCTCCAAGTTCAAGACTAAATGGAGTCCCCGCCGTTCCAGCTTCACATTGCATTCTTCCCATTCATGGCCCAAGGTCACATCATTCCAACTGTTGACATGGCGAGAACTTTTGCTAGGCATGGGGTGAAGGCAACCATTATTACCACTCCTCTTAATGCGCCTCTCTTCTCAAGAACAATTGAACGAGATATAGAAATGGGTTCCAAAATCCGTATTCTTATAATGAAATTCCCTTCTGCAGAAGCTGGGCTGCCAGAAGGTTGTGAGAATGCGAGTTCCATCGAAACGTTAGAAATGGTTCCAAAGTTCTTCAAGGCAGTTAGCCTGCTTCAACAACCACTCGAGTATCTCCTCGAAGAATGCCGTCCCAATTGTCTTGTGGCAGACATGATGTTTCCCTGGGCTACAAAAGTGGCAAACAAATTTGGGATCCCAAGGCTGGTTTTCCATGGAACAAGTTATTTTGCTCTCTGTGTATCTGATTGCTTGAAACGCTTCGAACCTTACAAAAGCATAGAAACTGATTTGGAGCCTTTCACGGTGCCTGGCCTTCCAGACAAGATAAAGTTGACTAGACTACAACTGCCTTCATATGTTAAGGAAAATAGCGAATTTACAAAGCAAATGGATGAAATTTCACGAGCAGATTTGGAAAGCTATGGAGTTATCATGAACAGTTTCCATGAGCTGGAACCAGCTTATTCAGAACACTACAAGATGGTGATCGGAAGGAAGGCATGGCACATCGGCCCAGTTTCACTTTGCAATAGGGACACCAGAGATAAAATGCAAAGAGGAGGCGTGGCATCAATCGATGAAAATGAATGTTTGAGATGGCTAGCCATGAAGAAATCCAGTTCAGTTCTATACATTTGTTTTGGAAGCATGTCCAGGTCTGACTTTTCAGCAGCTCAGTTATTTGAGATTGCAAAGGCTCTTACAGCTTCTGGACAGAACTTCATTTGGGCAGTGAAAAATGGAGAAAAAACAAAAGGTGAAGACAGAGAAGAGTGGTTGCCAGGAGGATTCGAGAAGAAAATGCAAGGAAAGGGTTTGATAATTAGAGGATGGGCACCCCAGATGCTGATCCTTGACCATGAAGCCGTTGGAGGGTTTATGACTCATTGTGGATGGAACTCAGCGCTGGAGGGAATAACTGCAGGGGTGCCAATGGTCACATGGCCACTTTGTGCTGAACAGTTTTATAATGAAAAATTGATTACAGATGTTCTCAAAATAGGAGTAGCGGTTGGTGCTCAGGAATGGTCAAGGCGTGAAAGGAAAATTTTAGTGAAGAAGGAAGAAATAGAGAACGCAATTACTCAGCTAATGGTTGGTGAAGCAGCTGAAGGACTCAGAAACCGAACTAAGGCACTCAAAGAGAAGGCAAGGCGGGCGACTGAAGTAGAGGGATCATCATACTGCGATTTGAATGCATTATTAGAAGACCTTAGAGCCATGAAGTCTACCAGATACTAGAAAAGGATGAACATGAATTGTCAGGAACAAAAGATCTGTTGTATAAACATGCTTTTCGTATATATGTATGTGAATTGAGTTATTTTAACATGCTTTGTAATCTTCAAACTCGAGTCCACATGCAAATGAGGTAACAGCATCTCGTTATGAAATTCACAACTAAAAAAAAGTAGTAATTAGAAACTAACTAATTCATTGCAAATAAAACTAAAATATGTTTCTATAAAAATTTAGCATCAAAATCATCAATGAAAAATATCAATTGCAGATTTATTATTATTAATTTTTCAGCAATAAAAACTTTAATACTTATGATTAGCAACGGATAATTTGATGCTCACAAACTAGTAACGAATTTTTCATTGCTATTAGCTACATAAAATCCATTAGTAGTTCTGTGAATTAATTAGAACTACGGGATAAATTTAAAAAATATCTAACAAACATCCTTTATGACAACTAAGGCCTTTTAATTTATGAAAGAGTGCAAACATTTTATAATTTTTTTTTGGTAAGCTAAAAGATGGATACAAAATTGATGTGAATAGACTTTCAAAAAGTTCTAGACAAGGATTAAATAAGTTTAAAAATAAAACCCTAGAGATCATAACTTATAAGCAAAGATATTAGTTTCGTCAAAAGAGATGTTTGGAGGAAGCGTTGATGATAGGTAAACAATAGTGTCGTCAATATAACCTTAGAGATCATAGCTTATAAGCAAAGATATTAGTTGGGCATATTATAACAGAAAATTGGTGGAGATCAATTTCAAAGGTAATTGAGAGCTAGCATCGAAGGCAACAAGAATGGTCTTATTATTGATAAAAACTGATTTGGATGATGTAGTCATTTTGAAAGAAGATCTCGTTACAAGTAGTTGCTTTGATACCATATAAAGTTTTACAGAAAAGACGATCTTTTATTAGCAATGCATCCTATATTTATAGGATTGGAGAAGTGCAGTAGATATAGAACTGTATAATATGGGATAAGATATAGCTAATTTGGAGATAAAAATCAATACTATTATAGCTAATCCTATTATAGCTAATCCAATGATAGAGATCAAGTATAGCTACTTGATTTCCTTTACCCCAGTTAGGCAACAAAACCAAACTAAATGTAAGGAGTAATGGGACGGATCCTAAGATAGGCCCTGGAAATTTTAATGTCATGATGCCTTTTAAATCCTCCTAACCATTATTCACTCAAATTAAAGATAATAGGTTCAAGCCCCTACTCTGACGAGTTTTATCGATTTGAAAAAAAAAAAACCCTAATTGTCGAGCTTAAAACCTCTTTATTGAGAGGAAGGAGTATTTGAAACATTAATATTTCTAATGATTGTTGCCAAAACTAGAGGAAGATCCTAAAACCTGAAAGGCTTTGATTGAGGGCATCTTATGCACAACATTAGGAATGGAAAGGAACCTATTTATGGTCGCATAATTGGAATCCATTATCCTTTGGTCAAGACTTTTAGAATGAATACTATTCAAGAGTGTAGTATGCCTTCCACTACTAACATCTCAGATATCATACACAATGTTAACTTAAAATGGCCTGCAGCTAGGTCTATAGATATGTTAAACATAAGTGTTGCTCCATTGCGATGGAGCAGGCTAGAATGAAGAATAGCAGCGTAGATTGGTTTAACTTAACTTAAGATTTACTTTTAATAATTTATATAATGGATATTTGTTTGATGGTTTGTTTTATTCTTTAATAGTGTTATCAAGATTTACTTCTTGTAAGATATTATAATAAGGCAAACACCAACTTAGTTGTTTTTTTTTATTATAAAACTTTCATTAATCAAACAATAAATCAATCTCTTTATGCACTCTATATAACTATAGACTAATCGTGACCTAAAGCCCAAACCTTCAATATTCAGTACTAGTGACTATGATTTGCTACAATTCAGCATAATTATAAGCACAAATCTTCAGCTTCAGTTCAACTTCACACATTATATTCACACATTATAATAGATTAAAAATTTATATTTTTATTAACTTCAGAATTTATAGAATTAGTCGAGATGTATATAAGTTCATCCAAATACTTACTTTAAAAAATAAAATAAAATAAAAAACAGAAGCAGTTAGAACCTTTTCTATAAACAAAATTAGGAAAACTGAAAAATTAGATACCATTCAAATTATCATTAGGTCAGTAACAGCCATCTCCTAGCTACCGATTTAATCTTAAATTGAGTAAAACCGATAAATATATATCTTTTAATAGTTCAATATTCTCAAGTCAATTTTGAATCGTCGAAATTCACTCTCTCAGGTCGGGTTACTATCAATAAGCCATCCACCGCTTACGGATGATATGTCAACAAGTTGTATATATGAAAATTTTAGCGCAACTTCCCCTGGGCCAAGTAATGAGAGAACGAAAGATACAGTAGATGACATTGAAAAAACAATGGATGATCCTCGCTTGGCTAGCAAATAAAAGAAAAGGATGTTCAAATTAAAAGCATTGGAAATTATAAAATAATAAAAGTTCATGGATCAATCTAATTAGAAGGATTAAAGATTATAAATGTGAAAGGATTAAAAAATCCCTTCTATCTTTTTTGTCAAATAAAAACCCAAATCCCTCCTCTCCGATTTCTTCCCTCCTGTCCATTTTCCCCCAATATCTTGCGACTAACAAAATGTTAAGTTCGAGCCCACAATTGCCACGCTTGTCATTCAATTGTTCGAACTTTCATGTAAGAATTAACAAAAATGATTCGTCAATATGATGTCAGATACACTAAATATCTGGACGCCTGTGCTTGTGAATATCTCGTCAAGATAGAAACAAATAAAATAAAGAGGCATAACCGTGCATTAAAGTTGCAGTCGGTGGCGGTGGCGGTGATTCTCGGGAAGTGCAGAGCATGTGCGCGCTGCTTCCGGTCCGCTGTGTGATTTGCTTCTTGGCTTTTCAAAAATTTAAGCTCAAAACGCGAGGCACGTGAGGTCCTGCAGTGGCCATCTTTTTTTTTTTTTTTTNTTTTTTTTTTTTTGACTTGTGATGTCCGGGCCAGCTTACGCGCACCACGACTAATCCACACGGCTCACTGAACATCCTGCAAGCCCAGTGAACATGTAAGGCACCACGGGGGTGACAGGCGTGCATGGTGAGGTTCGAACCCCTGATGCAGAGGAAGGGGACAAGCCCCTTCCACCGCTAGGCTAGAACCTCACTTGCTGCAGTGGCCATCTTACGGCGATAGGTTGTGCCCACACGGGTCAGGCCCGTTGTATGGTTAGAAGTTACAGCCTATGTCTTGTTTATTTTTATATTGTTTTTTTAAAAAATATATATATATTTTTAAAATTTTAGGTTGATTATGTTATTTTATCATATTAATATCAAAAATAAATTTTTAAAAATAAATAAAAATTATTTTAATATATCTTTAAATAAAAAATATTGTTATTATGATGTCAAATGAGTTCTTTATCCATGAATTTTAGATTATTGGATTCTCATACTTTAATTTTAGAGTTTATTTTATAAAGAAGTTTTTTCTTTTAATATTTTTATTCAAAAATATTTTTTTATTTTTAAAATTTTTGATATTAATATATTAAAACAATGTAAAACCACAACCAAAATTAATTTCAAATAAAAAATGAGATTTATTGGTTTTTTTTTCCCGTTTCACTGCGGGATCGAACAGTTTATTTTTGTATTATAATTTAGCCCAACTGAATGGCCCCCATTCCTTGCTTTTATTGTTTGCTACCATTGAATATAGAACTGTAAAAGAAAATGTTGGTAATTATTGTTATTATTTTATTCAATGGAAAGTGTTATTTTCCAATAAATAACTAAAAGTAATTACTATTTGAATACAAAAAAAAAAATTGCTTCCTTGTAGAGGTGATTTTGTCTTTTTGTCTAAAAAAACACATTGAATTTATCTTCTTGACGCTTCAAACAAGTATATTTTAACTAGGGTATAAGAGTTTTTTCGTTCTTTTATTTTGATATTTTTTATAATTATCATATGAAGATTCAGATGAGTTCAACTTTTACTTCAAACAAGTATACATTGAATTCAATGTATTCTTTTTTTCATTTTCATTTTTATTTTTTTGAAGTTGGGGTCAAGACAAGGGCAATTTGGCATTTTTTAAAAGATATTTAAAAACTATATATTGACGTGTTCTAGTCACGCACTAATGTGTTAACTTATTTTGCACGCTTTAAACAATACGTGTGGAGTATCTAGGTGATAGAAATTATCTATTTATTAATTGTCACGGGATAAACCTTTTGCTCCACGAATAAACTAATCTGGCAGCTTAGTCCCCACTAGACTAGGTCTTTTCTCACAAATTTCACTCGTATTTGCGTAATAACTAAATGTTTCTCTCACCCAGGAGGTTTTTCTACTTTCTCAAGTTAAAAACAACTGGAATATATAAGTAGAATAAGCTAATCAAAGTGCATAACAAACTTTACAGGAACTCTTTCTAAACCTTTATTGATTTTGTAAACAAAGAAATACTATACATGAATTTGTATATATGCTACACACAAACATTACATGTTACACCAAGTTTACATGCATTATTTCCTACTCCACATGCCCTTGCATGTTGCCTTTAACCAAGAGATGTAACAACTATTTATAGACAAACATTTAAAAGGCACAACTTTTATTTTTATATTTAAAGAAGTAGTGGATATTATTTCACTCATGTTCACCCATGAACATAATAACCTCATTATCTATCTAATAGCGGGAAGTTTTCCCTTATAATCTTAGTGGGTTGAGAGCAACCCCTGTTCTGCCCCCATGTATAGTCCTTATGATCTTGGATGTCCATAACTGTACTAACCCATATTTTGTATGCTTACCTGGTAGTCCTAACTGTCAGTTCTTATTGCGTCTTTTGCTTGGTCTCTCGTATGTCTTGGATAATTCTTCATCCAAGTTTTAGTTCATGTCACGTCGAATTCATGACTTGCATAAGTTATTGCGCACAGCTAAATTCACATTTACATGCAAGCCGTCAATATCTGTACTGTCGAATTCGCATTTGTGAGTAGACTATCTTAGTGGCATGTGTAGTGGTTTGGTGGGTGATTTGGCTTCGATGATATGTTTTCTATTTTCTCACTCTCTCTTTAGCTTGGAAAATATGATATCCAATCAAAAAATCCGTGTTATCCTCTTATTGTTTTATTGATATTTGATCTAGTCCTCTTGTTTTTTATTGTATGATTTTTGTCTTAATTTTATTTGTGAACTTTAAACTTCTTTTAGATTTCATTCTTAATTGAAATGTCATTTTTTCTTTTATTTTGTCTTGGATTCATATTTGATCATTTTTTTTTCTTTTGATTTTGATTATTTTTTGCTAGATGTTTGATTTCATTCAATTTTACCATTGAATTAATTAATGTTAACCCCCTTTTTGTTTAGCATTTGTTCCTCGTATTTTCTTATTACTATTTTTTTTGGCATTTTATCAAAATCAATTTCATACATTAAAATGTTATTTCTCCTTTTAATTTGTTTTGATTTCAGATTGCTCTTCTTTCTTTTGATTTTGGGTTTGTGTTTTGAGTTCTTTTGAGAAATTTTTTTATTTGTTTTTAAATTTCATCCTTAAATCAATGAATATTATTTACCTATTTTTTTAGCATTTATTCCCTGTTCTTTTATATCACTTTGTTTTTTTAGGAGGGCTTTTATCAAAATTGATTTTTTTATTCTCCAATATTTAATTTTTATTTTTCCTCTTATTTTGTTTTGGTTTCAGATTTGATCCTCTTTTTTTATTTTAGATTCTTAACTTGATTTTTTTTAAAATGTTTGTTTTTTTTTTAGCCTTGAATCAATTAATGTTTTTTCACCCTGATTCTTTTGTGTAGCATTTGATTCTTATTTTTTTATATTATTATTTTTTAGAGATTTTTATTAAATTATTTATTTTTTAATTTATCCTTTAATATTAGTTTAGTTACTAACTGAGAGTCATGGTTATTGCTAGTAAAATTGCATCGGACTTATAATGAAGGTGATGAATTTAAAAGATTTACTCGAGTGATATTGATTGTTTTATTCTTTAATACTTCGTATTCCATCCCTTCTTTCAAGTTTTTTTGAAAAATTACTCAGACCTCGCCACCTCATGCATGCTTTGCATGAAGACAAACACATTAATGTTTGCTTAAGCCATCTTCCCCTTGGATTTTTTTTTTAATTTTCATTGATACTCCTGCTTAGATTGAAATGTAATTTTGTTGTTTTTTTCTTGTTAATTAACATATTTTACCATGATCATTTCTTTTTATTTTTTTATTGGATCGTGGGACGAGCTTATTTAATCTAGCTGTATCTATTCCCTAAATCTTGACTTCTTCTTACTTTTTGTAAATATGTTCGTGGTCTCTTGATATTATTTTTATTGCTAAGATTTCTTTTTTCCAGTATGCAGACTAGTTTATATATTAATTGAGATTAAAAGATATATTTTTTATATCATTAATAATATATTTAAAAAAATTAATTTTTTTAATATTAATTTATAAAATTAAGTAGGAGAATTAGTATGATTCCAAAATATTATATTTTTTTATAAATTTCACGAGAAACACTTTGTTAGTTTTTACTTAGAAGCAAGAATTGTCCAGAAGCACCGAATGGGGTCCTTATATTTCGATTCAAATGCAATCCATTCACCAAGCTAGTAAAATTCAAGCGACAAACTGGAATGGCGAGCGCTAACATCAGCAGTACTGTTGGCGGGCAAGGCACCGGCCCAATCGTAAATAT